>BSBM01000881.1:1800000-2092500 GCA_027924585.1 Larix kaempferi | reverse complement strand
CTCTCTCTCTCTCCCAAAACCACTCCCTTGCTACCCCCCTCCCCTTCTTTCACTACCTCTCCCACTCTTTTTCCCACCCTCCCTACTTATCCATCTATCTGCTTCCCTCCCTCTCTCTCTTTCTCTCTATATATCTATCTCAATAACTCTCTCTCTCTCTCTCTCTCTCTCTCTCTTTCTTTGCCTCAATCACTCTCTTTCTCTCTCTCTCTCACTATCTCACTATCTGTCTTTATCTTCCCCCTCCCTCATTCTTTGTCAATCCCTTTGGCTCTCCCTCTCTCTCTACCTCTCTCCCTCTCGATCTCTCTCTCTCACCGCCCCCCCTCTCTCTCTCCACCCCTCCCTTCATTTCCAATCTCTCTCCCTCTCTCACAACCACTCCCTTGATACCCCTTCACCTTCTTTCATTACCTCTCTCACTCCTTTTCCTACCCTCCCTACTTATCCATCTGTATGCTTCCCTCCCTCTCTCCATCTCCCTCTCTCCATCTCTCTCTCAATCACTCTCTATATCACAATATCCCCCCCCTTCTCTATCAATCACTCTCTCTCTCACTATGTCTCCCCCCCCTCTATCACTCTCTCTCTATGTCTCTCAATCACTCTCACTCTCTCTCTCTCTCACTATCTCACTCTCTCCCCCCCACTCTCACTATCTCTCTACCCCTTCTCTCTCTCTCTCAATAACTGTCTCTCTCTCACTATCTCTATCTCCTTCTATCACTATATGTGTCCCTATCTCTCTCTCACTCACTCATTGTCTCACACAACCACTCCCTTGCTACCCCCCTCCCCTTCTTTCACTACCCCTCTCACTCGTTTTCCCACCTCCCTACTTATCCACTCGCCTCCTTGCTTCCCTCTCTCTCTCTCTCTTTCTCTATCACTCTCTCTCTCTCTCTCACACACACACACACACATTCTTTTTCCAATCCTTTCCTGTGTGTGTGTGTGTACCCCTCTCCCCCCCCCCCCCCTCTCTCTCTACCTCTCTCTCTCTCTCTCAATCACTCTCTCTCACTATCTCTCTCCCCCTCGATCTCTCTCTCTCTCTATATATATATATGTGTGTGTGTTTGTTTCTCAATAAATCTCGATCTCTCTCTCACTATCTCATTCTCTCCCCCCACTCTCACTATCCCACTCTCTCCCCCCACTCTCACTACATCTCTAGTCCTCTTATCACTATCTCTCTCTCAATCACTCTCTCCCTCCCTCTCTCAACCACTCTCTCTTTCTCAATCACTCTATCTAAACCACTATCTCTCTCCCCTCCCTCTCCCTCTCTCTCTACATCACTCTCTCTCTCTCTCACTATCTCTCCCCCCTCTATCACTACTCTATCTGTCTCTCAATAAATCACTCTCTCTCTCATTATATATATATATATATAATGAGAGAGAGAGAGAGAGATAGTGAGATAGTGAGAGACAGATTTATTGAGAGACAGAGAGAGTAGTGATATATATATATATATATCCCCGCTTGTTACCCCCTCCCTCTCCCTCCCTCTCCCTCCCTCTCTCCATCCTTCCCTCTTCTTCTCCACCTTTACCTATCTATCCCCCCCTCCACCCCTAGCTATATATCTATTTCCCTTTCTTCCCCCACCCTCTATCTTTTTCTTTCTCTGCCCCTCCCTCTCCATAATCCCCGCGATCGCCCCTCTCTCTCTCTCTCACTCAGCATCCATAATCTATGTATCTCTTGTTGAGATTCAATATGCTAAGATAGATAACATCAATATTCAATTCAATTTCACAACAATAGCATATACATGATCATTTAAAGAATAACAAGCGTAGCATAAACATAAGAGACACAATTTTATCTTGGGAAACCCTCTAGGGGAAGAAAACCCAACAAAACTTCCTCAATATATGTGATCAAAAGTACAAAGACAAAACCCCAAACAAGTGCTCCTTCTCCTTGCAGATATCACTCTCTCTCTCTCTCCATTGCGAATTACACAAGTAAGTGTGTGTGTGAATGGATGAATAAATGAGAGAGCCTAGCTCTCTATTTATACATTCACTTCTACTTTAATTTCACAACTTGACATGTCGGCCTCAACTAACTTTACCGCTCAACTAATGCTGATTGGGCCAACTCCTCTAGGGGACTTAAAAACCCCGTTACATTTGACTCTAGGGGATCTATTTCCTCAACTTACATGGAAGGATTTACATCATGACTCTATGATGACCAAATAAAATAATAACATCCCGATGGAGGAATAAAACATCTCCAAATAAATTACAATAAAAAATACAATAGAATATTCTTCGAAGTTACAATATTTCAACATCTCTCTCTAGGCATCCATGAGACAAATGAATCTAGACATCAATTTACATTATGGATGCCTATCTCTCCATAACTTATATGTGTTATAATGCATATGCATTATAACTCATATGTGTTATGCATGTCTATGCATCCATAGCGTAAATGAATAGTTAAAGATACAATGCTTTATATTTCTGCTATGAGTGCCATAACACATATGCGTTATAACGCATGTGCATTATGGCATTCATATCAGTAATGCCATTGTATATTTAAAATATTCATCTGTTCTATGGTTGCTTAGACCTCCATAATGCATATGTGTTATAACACATATGCGTTATAATGCATATGTGTTATGGAGAGTTAGGAATCCATGGTGTTATGGGATTAATATGAATTTCATGTATTAACCGTTTGAATTTACCTTTTTCATAATGCATATCTGTTATAACGCATGTGCATTTTGTCTTTTATAAAAAAACTATTTTGCGGGATGATATCTCTCTTCGCATTGTAGAACGAAAAAACACCCACAGACAAAGCACTCTGAAGCTTGATATTTATCTTCTTCTTTATAAAATTCATTGGAAATCAATATTCTTTCAATTTTTTTGATGGCGAATTTACGTAGTAGAAGCCGAAAAATATTCAAGGGAGATGCTTAAACCAAAAGAAATGGAAGAACAAAGGCAGAAGGAACAAGAAAAAACATGGAATCGTAGACATTCAACCAGAGAGAGTAATTCTCACCCCTCCTCCACAATTGAAGCAAAGGAATTAAAGTAGATCACTACATCACTCGAAGCGGATGAATTTCGGAATAGATGATAGCTCACCATCAATTTCCATTGGTTCAATGATTATGACATCCATCCGTGATCCACTGATCCACAATTCATTCCTGAGTTCATGGCATGCTAATGATAGATATGGTCAAGAAGACACTATTTTTTTATTTGAAGTTTGTTATGCTGAATAATTTAATGATTTTGTTCCAGATGTTTCTTTCCAAAAACCATACCAGGTAGTTCAATCTCCAAATCAAACCATCCGACCTGCAGTACATGTCAATGTCACTCCACCTTTTGAAAGGCAATCGAACCTTTCCTATCGGCGAAAGAAAACTCCTAAACACATACAAGTGGATGAGAGCGCCTTGTCTTCCATGGAAGGTAAGATACCTATATGCAATATCAATCATAATTTTTCACAAATTATAAAACAATATTTTGAACCTAAAGCTAATGCCTGAAAATGTCAATTATTTTTATCTTTGCTAAAATCTAAGATTTTGGCAATAGTTAGAAGAAAATTACGAATAAAAGCACTGAAAAATACAAAATCAAGTAATCACATTGTAAAATTGCTTGTTGATGCATTCACATCCATTGGTAAAAAAATCAATCACATGCCAAGAATGTGGGTCATCGTGTATTAGCTAAATCAATTGTAACTAGAAGCACAAGACAACATCGTTTACTAAAATGCACATAAGAAATTGTTAAAATGCATCCAAAATACCTAAAGTGATAATCCATCAAAAGAGGCAGTATTGACACAGAGGGGAAACGAATAAATTATGGGCATTAATCGGTAGGTTTCCACATAAATACATGAACTCAGTTGAAGCAGTGAAGGGACTAGTGCATACTTTTTGGAAAGATAACACGAGGCCTACTTCTAACACATAGGATGTGTTAAAACACTGTAGGAGTTATAGGGATGACGAACCCAACATTGAACATGATCTTGACATGACACAAACACGAATTTATGAGATGTTTAGAGCCACCCATGTGGAGTTGAGGCTTGGCCAACAATGTTTTTAAAAATGCAAACCTTGGTATGTTAGGATGAACACCATTCGTAACATATGTTGTTGTAGACACCACATAGAGTATGATTATTATTATAATACTTTTGTACATATACATCATTTTTTGCATTCTAACTATGGAAAAGAATGCTCAAGCACAATACTGCCAATGTTAGCTAGAGATTCCATCCATACCATCATGTATCCAAGGCAAGTTGGACAATCATATTATGCAAAACCATGTGTAGACAGTACTTGCAACAAATGTGGTGGATTAACATTATGAGAATGAAAATAATCTATTTGGGAATACAATTGTTAAGAAACAGATCTTCTAGTGCGAGACCTATCAGTAGCATGATGGGAAAGAAAGTTGGAAGATTAAATTGGTGAATTCACAGGTAATAACGTCTTTACGAAATTTTGGTTAAAATTATCTTATTGTATTTCTAATTGTTCTATCTAGTTATCTAATTCCTGAATTTTATTTTCCCAAAAAGTGCAAGTATGTGATTTTATTACAGAGTTCTGTGGAAAGATTCAACATTATATTCAGCATGTCGATATGGCTCGGTGGCAAGATGAACAATTTATAATATCTAGAGATACATTCCCCCTCAGAACAATATTGTCAGTGGTTGATTTCACTGAAAAATACATCCTACAACCACAAAATGAGATACAAAGTCAATATTATCATTCATATCAAGTAAGCATAATGGTACATATCACTTACAAGAACATGCTATCTAGTAGTGAAGAGAAGCGGGTGATATTGAAAGAAAGTCACTTCTATATAAGTGATGACTGACCCACGACATCCAATATGAGCAACACTACTTCCAATTAATCTATGATCAATTGATCACTAGGGATATTCCATTTTTTTGACATTGTATATGGTCGTATGGTTGTGCATGGTAGTTTATAAATGCATGTGTATTTCAATGGTTTTCTTTGTTGCACATAAAATACAAGTTTCCACATATATGTAACTACTTTGATATTGGACATGGAAAATGAGAGCATGATGGTGTTGGTGCATGCATAAAAACAACTCTTTGAATGGAAGAGATGAATTTTATAGGTTCTCACCTTCAAGATGTTGTGTCCATAGTTGATTGGTGTACAATTGTGATGGGATAGAAATCAACAAGGAAAATCCAAGTGTGTAGAAATTTTTGGGAGGTGAGAGCTGTTGACCGATCACACACATGTCAGGTAAACATAGTGCATGGAACTCAAATATTTCATTCTATTAGAAGCCCATACAACTCAACCCTTGAAATATGTACAAGAAATAAGGATTGCTTTTGTGGTTTTTATAACATTGATGAATGGGACTAGTATGAATTTGTAGAGTTGGTTGATACTTGGGACCGAGTCATGCTTGGTGGTGATTTGCATGCCATGAAGTTTGAGTGTTATTATATATATACTCCTCTTTTTTAACATAGTTCATGTGTAGATTTTGCTCCATTTTTTAGGTCACATATACACAGTGGTTTCCCCAAAAAACAATGAATGGCCTTTTGACTATTGGTTGGCACATTTCTTAGAGGGAAAGAAAAATCTTCTCGAACCTATTATAGATGATAAAAATAATTAATTTTCAACTGTTTGAATGGTTATTAAAGGTGGATACTTGACTCCAACATCACAACAAAATAAGAAGAATGGTTGTGTGTATCAGTGTTATAGACCAGGAAATGTTCTATACCACTACACTAGCTTAATAGTTGGTGTAAACATCAAGTTACGTACACTTTCCCCCAAAACTAGGTCATAGGTACAATACTTCCTACCTCATTCTGAGCATGAGAAATTGATACCATTGAAAACATAGATGATCCAGATGGAATTCATGGCTGAGCGATGCAAGGAATCCGTTGTTATGACAAGTAGAGTTTTAAACCATCTTTTGCATCCCCATCGAAAAAGGATACACCATTATTGATCTGAAAATAGAATGTACTCACTCTTTGAATCCTTGGATAAGCTTCCTCCATACTGCAATGCTTAACCAAGTTCAAAATATGTATACAAGTTTATTGCAGAATCGTAATTTTTTTTTCAAAAACAACTTTGTTACGTGTATGCCAAATGACCCATGAAGTCATAGATGGAAGAGTAGGATTTGATCTACAGTTTCTAATCTAGTTAAGACAATGGAGATCAAATTTTTCCAATCCCCAATGTTGATAAAGCTTCAAAGTAGACAAGATAATATTCCAAATATTTCATGTAAACTCACAATCAACTAGTAAATGTTTTGTGGATTCAGAATTTGAATTGCATAAAAAGAAAATGCTTGGGACACACCACCCTTTTTTAATGAGATTTTCCAAAGTTTTAAGACAATCTAACATATCATACCACATAAAACATTTGATTTTCAACGATATCTGCCAATTCCATAGCCTTTTATACCACCAATTCTACGGTAAAAAACATTTGCTTCTAAAGATGGCATTATAAACATATTTAGCCGTGATAATGCATTTAGTTGGATTACCATTCCAGAAAATATCATAGTTTATTTTAGAAAGACAACAATATGTTGAATTCAAATTGAAAATGTACCGATTCCATTGTAAAGCTTCTTGCCCATTTAATCCCAGGTCCTTTGCAGAAAACTACTAGGCACTAAGTTCAGACTTGTTGCTCGTCTTCTTGATAGTACTAATAGTAAAAAGATCACATTCTTTCAGGTAGCCAAGGATATCCTCGGACAGTTTATAGTTTCTTCCAAACCTAGAATTGGTTCAATACCAACTGAAATCTCTTTACCGTTCCCAACCTGCCATATAATATCATTTGACATCCAATTATATACCTTGATGAAACCCGCCCAAACAGATGAAGTTCCTCTTGTTCTTTTTTTTTATTCCTTATCCAATTTAAAGTGTTCCCTTTTATATACTTAACCGAAATAAATTTGGACCAAAGTGTAGATCCAAATAACCCCCTCCATAAGCCTTTTAGTCTTAGAGCACAACTGAAAGTGAACAAATTTTTATACCCCAACCTCCACAAATTTATGGCAATGATAATCTGTCCCAAGTAGCCATAACCAGATTACTTCGATCTTTACCTCCAGTCCATATAAAATTGAAAAAAACTTTGCTTAACGAATTGATGATCGAACTTGGGACTTTTAAGAGTGAGAACTACTAGACAGGTATCCCTGTAAGAACAACTTTTAATAGAGTGAGTCTTCCTCCCACCGACAGAAGTCTATAATTTCACTGATTTATTATGCACTCAAGCTTTGATAGAATCCATGACCAGTCTTTTATCTTTTACCCATTAGGATTTAGGAAAAATCCTAAGTATTTAATACCATCCTCTAGATGACAAAAATTGTATGGCATAATTTCCTTTAATTCGGCAATCTTTGGATCCGCAATCCTGTAATGGAAGAAGCTAGATTTGGTAGAACTCACCAACATACCTGATGCATCAAAAAACACCTTTATAATTTCCTTATAACTCAACCATTCATCAATAGAATTTGGCCCATCTAATAAGACATCATATACAAAAAGAAGGTGAGAAAGAGATAACTCAGTTCATAATTTTATACCCTTAATTTTACCTTTCAATTTAGCTTTAATAATCAATATACTGAACCCTTCAATAATTAAAAGGAATAAAAGTAGAGACAAAGGGAATCCTTGTCTTATGCCCCTAGTGCTTTTGAAAAATCTTGAAGGAGCACCATTTATCAATACTGCAATGTTTGCATAGAGACACAAGCCATTATCCAATTTAAAACCAGAGGAGGGATGCCAATTTGAATGAGGATCAGTCTCAAGAAAACCTAGTCAACTCTGTCATATGCTTTCTCCAAATCCATTTTCAGTAAAAAAGCCTTCAATTTCCTCTTCTTAATCGAACGGATTATCTCCCATGAGATTCTAATTGCATCTAATATTTGACGATCCTACAGAAAGCCAAATTGTTCAGAAGATATATGCCTAGAAAGAACTGGCTTCATTCAGACAGAAATAATCTTTGTGATGAGTTTATACTGCCATATTGCACAAGGCGATTAGTCTAAAATCCCCAAAGGTTTTAGGTTTTATACTGCACTTTGGGATTCATCGTTTCTTCAATATCCAACAAAGTTACCTGTTTACCCAAATCCGCAGCTTCTTGATCATCAAATAATTTTGGGAACAGTCTGGCTATGCTCAATTGTGCCCCCAAATCACATTGCCCAGTATCCGAAAATATTTTACCATAAAAAATTTTAGCAGATAACTGCATATTCTCCTAACCAATAATCGTATTTCCCACATCATGAGTTAGTTCCCAAATAGCATTGGTATTTTTCCGGTGAGAAGCTTAGGAATGGATTTTTTTGTGTTTTTTCCCCCAGGGCTCTGCTTTTAAGTCTCCAGTCCGTCTCTTCCTTTCGAAGGATAAGATCCTTCCTCTACTCTAGCTCTTTCAAGTTAGAAAAATCACCTTCTCCCATATTCTAGTCAAAATTCCTAAAATGAAGATCCTAGATCTGTTCCTCCAACTCATAATAATCCTATAGATCCTTTACATTCTTCTTTTCTATCCAATTTGTAACTAAATCTGTTAATTTCCTTTGTTTGTAAACTATCAAATCCATTGGATTCAAGTCTTCACCAATATCGAAATTTAACCAGAAATTCCGAATAAGCAAACGAAAGTCATCCTTCTTTAACGATGAACTATTGAATTTGGAAGGAAACTTCATTAAGGTTTTTGAAACATCTAGTTGAAGGAAAACTGGCCAATGGTCAGAAAAATTTTCTTCCCCCACCCATGACCTCTAACGCTAAAAAGTTTGAAGAAAGGACGACTTAACAAGAAATTTATCCAATCTTTTATGTATACCTTCCAAACCCCTCCTAGCATTAGTTTATGTAGGAGAAAGAATAATCGACTAAACATCCACTAAGTCAAATGAACACAAAAGCTCTGAGAAATAATCAGCCATATCATCCAATCTAGCAGAAGGTCCCCAGATCTTAGAAGCAGACATAGTAAAGTTAAGATCACCCGTGATAATTAAATTTTTGACATTTAGAAGACCAGAAAGCTTAAGTGAATCCCAAAAGAGACCCTTATCTATATAGGTTCCATAACAATTCAGAATGGACAAATTCTTATTAAGGCTCCCACTCCAACCCTCAATAAAAATACCCCATCGTGTCCTGAAAGAAAGGAATTTGAAAAACCGAGGATTCCATCCAGCTAACAATCGACCTGACAGATCAATAGAACTTATGGCTGAAAACTCCCACCTAGTCAAACATCTAGCCATTTTAACCAAGGCACGCGAATCATCACACATAGTTTCTTGAAGCAGAATTATCTTCAAGTTAGTAGAATGAAATAATTTGGTTAAGGCCCTAACCATAGAAGCCTTCTCCAAAACCCTGACATTAATAGATAAAATTGTCATTATTCACCCACCAAAATGGGCCTCTCTACTCTAATTGCACCATTGTAACCAACATAAGGTGATATAGCATTACCCTTATCAGATTCAACAATTCTAGCAGAAACCGATTTATAACTAAAAGCTTCTCCAACTGGGGAAGGGTCTTTAATTCTCTTTTTATTTTTCTTGATAGTGACGTACTGGAAACGCAAACATTGAATAGGTTCTACATCCGGATTCAATGAAGGGTTCTGGAATACACCTTCAGCGGTGTAAAACAATCAACTGAAATTGGAGGGATATATCCACTTTCATCCAGAAGGTTTTTGACTGACAAGGAGAAAACCCTAGCCTCCGCACCCCTAGAAGGAGACCCATTCTCAATAACCCCCAAATTATGTTCACTGTGACCCTCCAAAACTGTAAACGAATCCACAACAGGGCTTAAATGAGGACCTACCCCAGGCACAGTGAGAGTAGAAATGTTATCTATTGAAACGGGTGTTGGCAATATGGAATATGGTTGTCATTGATGTCAAAAGGAGTTCAGTGATGACAAAGCAATAACCAAGGACATGATGGCAAGAGTGAATTCAGTGAAATTCAAAGGATGGCATGTATGATGATGTGGCATGGTTGGTAGTGATGACATGGCATGTATGGTGATGTGCCATGTGTGATGAGGATGGAAAAACACATGGTGGTGTTCTAGAGTTACTAGGAAGTCATTATAGGAATCTGACATCATTTTGGAAAAATATGGCAATTTGGTGAAAAACAAGAAAATGACTAAGTATTGGAAATTTAGTAAAAAATGTCTTAAGGAAATGCACCCCATAATTTATAGGAGAATATAAATTCCTGCACCATAGGGGGGTCTTGTAGATTGTTGTTTTTCCTACCTGACCATGTCTTCATTTTGTCCAGAACGTGCCTGAGGGAGAAGTTATGGACCTGCCAAAACAGGCGTTTAGCAAGAAAAAATGACTAAATCACCTCAGAAAGATGCCCACCCTAATTTATGGGTTAGAGTAAATTCCCGCAGCACATAGGGTTCTTGTAGTATGTTTGATTGTATATATAACCATGGCCTTAGTTCTCCGTGAGCATGTCTGGAGACAAAGTTATGGATCTACCAAAAAGGGGTCTCAGAATAAGTTTTGGAGGAAGTCCTAAAATTGACTAAGTGTAAAATTCACAAGGTTGAAAAGGCATTTTGAAATGCCTGCCCAAGCTTGTCTGAGTGATGATAAATTCATCAGAAAGTATAGAACATGTTCATTGATGAACTGGCTATCCATCCAAGGAGACATTTTTCCTATGGGTGTTCACACGTGTGAAATATGAGTCTACCAAAATAGGAAGAAATGTGTTTTGATGTTCAAAAGAGGTTGAGAAGCTTATTTGAAATGCCCGCTAGAAGCTCAGGGTGTCTCAATAAATTCTAAAGGTGACATGGTTTTGTTTCCTAGTGGACTGGATATCCATCCATACCTTCAGTTTGCTTAGTGATAGTCAGATGACAAAGATATGAGTCTGCCAAAATGCCTCCTGGCACAGTAATGACTAGGGTTTGACAATTTTGTCTAAGTGTTGAAATTAAACAAGTTGGAAGGCTATTTTCAAATGCCTGCCAAAGAGTGTGTGTGTGTCAGTAAAATCCAAAGATGGCATGATCATGTTCTTTGATGAACTGGCTATTTAGCCATGCGATCAGATCCTCTCCTAGTGTTCACACGTGCAAGTTATTAACCTGCCAAAACCAAGAAAAATGTTGAGTTTGCATGTTGTTAAGAATAACAATATAAGAATTAAGTGATATGTTATAAAACATATGAAGTGATCGATGGCTTAGAATCCCTTGCTAAGTTTCACAACTATGAAGTCAACGAAGTTTTACGACGAGTAATACTTTATTAAGTTGCATGTTGTTAAGAATAAATATACGAATTAAGTGATATGTTATAAAACATAAAGAGGCACATCTTCTGAAAAGTCATGATGTTTTATAAAAGATAAGGACGTGATGTTAGTTAAATTCTTAATGAAGAGACATGACCTTCAAATTTTGGACAGGTTTTCTATATGTTAAATATATAATTAAAATATATGTTAAAGCATGTGAGAGTAAAGAAATATTTAACCTTTTTTTTGGAGTAAAAAGTTAAATAAAAATGATATAAGAGATGTAAATTGAAAATTAAAAAAAGGGGAAAAACTTGTTGCTGGAAAGAAATAAAGAAATATTTAACTTTTTGTTGGAGTGAAAAGTTAAATAAAAATATATAAGAGATGTAAATTGAAAATTAAAAAAGGGGAAAACGTGTTGCTGGAAAGAAAGTATTTAACCTTTTTGTTAGAAGTTAAAAGTAAAATAAAAAGATATAATTAAAAAGTGATTTTAAATGAAGAGTCGTGTTTTTAAAAGGGTCACATTGTTTTGAAGAGTTGTGTTATCTCCAAAGAATACACATAACTATTGGAGAGGTATATATATTGAGAAAACAAAGTCATTCGAAATGTGTGTCTCTTTTGTGGATGGATAATGAATATTTTAAGAAGCAAGAAGATGGCTCTGTAGTCGAGTTTGTTGAAGAAGACAAAAATCATGATGATCCAGTATGAAAGAGGGTCTCTATGGTTGAATAATGATGCTGATCTGAAGCAGTATAAAGATCAGAAAAACTGTGTCTGGGGAATGATGAAGATCTGAAGCAGAGCAAGAGTAAAACAGAAGACAGAGACCAGCGAGAAACTAGTGAAGACTTTTGTAGAAGCTACAGTAAGAAGAGGCAGAGACTAGGGAGTGCACAGTCAAGAAGAAGAAGAGAGCATAATAAAAGACAGAGACCAGCAAAGTAAAAAGACAGTGAAAATCCTTGTAGTAGCAAGGCAGAGACCAAGTCAAGATAGAAAGAGACAGAAGTTGAAGAAGACCAGAGAAGTATTAATAATATCAAGCAAGGGAGGTAGGGTGGTGCTAGGGCAGGCTACATGCCTGCAAGGGGGGTCTTGGCCTCCTTCCAGTAGTGGCTGGAAAATCAGGGTATTGGTGTATCATTGTCTGTAGGTGCAGGCAGAAACTAGGGTGTAGGTGCATCCTTCAGTGGTGGATGACAAAACTTGGGGATTGGTGTCTTCAGCAAGTTGTGGCTTGCAAAACTTATTGTAAACATAATTTTGCAGTATACAAAGTGTTGGTGGTTTACCCAATTGGGGTTCCACAATAAATTCTGTGTTTTTGTGTATCTTGTTGATTCCATGTTTTGATTAAAGTTTAATAAGTGGTTAAAAGGTAGAAAGTTAACAATACTGATTCACCCCCCCTCTTAGTATTGACCAATATTCCTTCAACGGGACAGGTCGAAACCCCGTCAAAGTTCTTAATCGAAGAAGAAGAAACCCCCAGATTTAAAATGACACCAGCAATGGAAATGCACTTATCTAAAACTTTCTCAGTAGCAAGATAAAATTCAAGTTCGACTTTGGAAACATCCTTATAGGGCTTAACAAAATTCAGAGAAAACTTACCCGGGACATAGCTTTTTGGTGTAGAAAACCTGTGACTCGGTTGAGAACATCCCAACGAACCCGAACCAGAGACACCATCTTCATTAGCCTCTCGCGGAAGATAAGGGAATGTAGCCAGAGTATGTCCCATACTTATGCATTGATAGCACCGAAATGGAACTTTGAACTAATCCAATCTTTGCCGAAAAGCACGAGCACCCCATGAAACTTCCACCTATGCCAAAAATGCCTTAGCCATATCAAATTCAACAATAACGCTAGCTATTCGCCTATCCACACCAAAAAGGGATTTTTGATCCACTCTGATAAATTTTCCAACAGTACTAGCTAGACCAATTAGGATATTTTCAGTCTAGAGCTCAATAGGTAACCCCGGAATGATTATCAATAGATGTCTTCGAGACTGCTTCTCCCTCACCGGGTCAACTGATGCATGCCAACATTTCAACACAAAAGAGCTTCCCTCCTTGAAAATCCAAGTGCCCTCCAGAATTTGCCTAATATGCTTAGGATCTGGAAAAATGAGAAGAATCCATTGGTTCTCCAGGAAGTCAACCCTAGGCGAAAAACTAACAATGGGTGGCCAATTCTTATTTACCCAGTCCATAATTTCTTCCCAGTTCCCCGCAGCATACTCTAACCTACCCACCAATGCTCAGTTTTCCAACATATCCACTCTATCAAGGTTAGTATTTGCATCAATGGTATAATGGTCTAAACCCTCCTTAGCCTTCACAGCCTTCAGTTTCCTACAATACCTCACCTTCTCCCCGCAGAGACTCTTCCCCTTCACCTTATTCTCTTCCTCAGATTGCAATTCAGTGAACTAGCCCGACCCATCAATCTGTTATGGAAACAAACCATTGTGTCGAATCCCCTCCCTATGCACAATAGGAGGAATAACGGGATACGCCATCCCAAAAGCATAATGGTCACCTAATGACCAGTAGATGGACCAGTAAAAAAAACCACCACTCGTCGCAAAGTAAAACAAACCACGAATCAAAGCCCTTATTTGTAAAGGGACAGGTGCCCCACAAAAGAGAATAATGAGACTCCCTATTTCAAATTGAAAATGATGGCGCAAATATGAAGAAAATAACACCTTCCCAAGTAAAAAAACCAATCAGACCCGACTGAAAAACCTAAAGGAAAAAACTAAAAAAACCTAGAAAAAAATAATCGAAGAGGAAACAAGAGAATAGTTTTTGCCCACTTTTTTTACCCTTGGTTGGTACTGGGCCAATCCATTGAATCAACTTGACTCCAAGACCTACTACAATCCATCTCTAATCATCCTGCTTGATTTTTTAGCCATATATATATATATATATACAACACTTAAAATACATCAATATTTAATTTATATTAGTTTATATATAATTTCAATTATTTTTCATTATATAATTTAATAATAATAATTTAATTTTGTCAATTCTCGCTAGCTTATTTGGTTAAGATGTGGGTTTCATCAGCATGGCGACCTAGGTTCAACTCCCCTATTATTCATGCATTAGCTAAAATAAATAAAAAACATACTTGCTACTCCACCCCAAATTTTAAGATATAAACACCTATAAGTGTAATAAAATAGGACTATTTTTACAAAAAAAACATTAAATTTACTAAAAAATAAAAAACAATTTCAATCATTTCATAGAATTTTGAGGATTTTCAATTAATTTTACAAAAAAATCATTAAAATTACAAAAAAACAATTTCAATCAATGCATAGAATTTATTTTTAGGGGTTTTGAATTGCCTATTTGTAGATGTGGAGGCCATGGTAGGAAGGGGGTGGTTGGTGGCAATGGAGCTTCACAACCCTCTTTCAAGCTTCTATCCACTTCTCGTTCGAGCTTTTGTGCAAAAACAACACTGAAATAAGCCACAGGCTATTGTTGTTCCAATTTGATAGTAGTTGGCGGAGCTCGAACGAGTTATTATCTCAATCAAGCTCCTAAATTCCACAACCACAAAATATTCCCAAAGACTTTGTTTTCAAATTTTCACCAAAACACAAGCTCTATCGAACAATGTAGCTGGATAGAGGTTTTTGCTCAATTGAGCTATATAGCTCAGCAAAGGTTTTGATTAACCCTCAAAATAACTTGATCAAGCACTTTGTGAAGCACTGGATCGAGCTTTCTAGAACTTGATCAAGGGCTTAAAAGTGTTAACCATCTTCATGGGAACACCCATTTATAATTTACAAGTCTACTCCTTAAAAAAAACCATCATTTTTAATATAAAAAATTATGGATATCTTTTTTATAAAAAAATTTGGAAGGGAAATTCTCCATTATAATTAATTACGCCATAAGCCTTTCACCAACGAGAAGCATAACCATCCACGTTGGCTAGATTCCTCGCTCATAGAGCAAATGGAATGCTGCCACGTGGATGGTGCCCTGCCCTCGTGATGTACAGACCCGCAATCATCCCTCGTGATGTTCAGACCCGCAATCATGCCGTTGTGATGTTCAAACCCACAATCCGTTCAGCGAGGGCGAAGAGGAAGACAAGCCCGTGATTTTCCAGTCATTTCCAGTCATAGAAAATTTTCGAGTCATTTCCAGTCATAGAAAAACTCAACTTCTGGTTGCATCCTTTCGATCATTTCAACTATGTCGTTCAATCTCTTTCCACTGTCCAGCAATTTCTTCGAGAATGCGGCCTCGGATTTTACTTTGGAAGCCTCCGTCGTTGACATCTTCAACTTGGAATGGAATGCAACACCAGAATGGCTGGATTCTTCCCTCGGTCATCGTCTTCCAGCCTTGATGAGCAAGTATTTCCGATGTGAAAGTTTCAATCTTTGGGTGATTTTTGCAGAGAACTCTCATTTGGGAGCCCGGATCTGCTACTCTTATCGACACCCATGCACAGAACCGTGGGTTTTCTTAATCTTGAGTTTTTCAATCCCATTCAATGATCAGATGAATGTTTCAATTCATCAAGAGCTACATATCCAAAAAGCTTGTGGGAAAAACATTGGAAACCTGCACGCAAGAAGGTTAAACTAGATCATTGAATTGATAGAACATGACCTCTTAATTGATGCCATAACTATAATATGGATTTTGAAGAATATCCAAGTCATATTAGGTAGGATTTTCTTCATTCATTGAGAGTTTCACCATGGAAACAGTACAATGACATAAAATGAAAACAGTGGAATCTATGACCAAAGGAATTCCATGTTTTACTGTTGCTTTAATCAGCTTTTCTGTATCTCATGTTTGAACTTCCATAGTTGAGAAAAACCATACCCCACTACTTTTCAGTCAGCAGGTAAAAGATGAAATTCAAAATCAACTCTATTCCATATGACCATTAGTCTATAATATGGGTAAGGCAAGTACAAAGACACACCAAACTATTGCACTCAACAACCTTCATCAACAGAAACTAGAATTATTAGACCAACTAGAAGGAACAAAAGTCACGGAGAATCTGATTGCAGATATCATAACACACCCAAATGGAAAATATGGAGATGAATACCAATATCCAGATATAAAAAACCCAAGCTAAGATTTTAACATCTTTTATGAACAGATAGCAAATAAACTTGCAACAAAAACAAAGAAGATAAAAATGTAGAAACAAAATAATCTTATCTATTTATAACTTACCTTTGCTTGCCAGAAAATAAGCTATGTGTGATACAAGTAAATATAATGCACTTTGATTCTCACTTCCATTGCCTACGGAGGAGCCACCTCCACTTCTTCAATATCCAGAGGCTCGCCTACTCCCTGTGCAACAGTAGCTGCAACAAAAATGCAAATCAAGCTTCCCTGCTCCTTGTGCAACAACAGTAGCTGCAACAAAAATGCTAATCAATCCATCGTGCTCCCCGTGCAACAGTAGCTGCAGCAAAATGCAAATCAAAATATCAGAGTTGACATGATACAAATCATAAATTGCACATAACATCAAAACATTGATCTTATAATCAAATAACAAATATGAATTGATCTTGCAGTGACATAATATATATGAATTAGCATCTCCTTCATTCGCAGCACACAGCCTTACCATCGTGTGCCCTCACGCGAAGGCAGAAGACGAGCAGGAAGGGGCTAGCGTAGGCCAGGACGAAGCAATTTGGGCTTCATGGCTATGCCTGTCCTGGTTCGAAAACCAGGGTGCATGGCGAAAACGTGGCGTTGATGGTTATTTCGAGGCTACTCTAAGTTGCATTGCTAATGCATGGCCATGCATGGCTTCAACGTGCCATGTTTTATTTTTTTTGTTTATTTATTATAATTATTTGTTTTATTATAAAATTTTGTGCCACTCAATATGTGTTCACATTGGTGTTTGGAGACTTTTTTGCATGGCTTGAATGTGTTCACTCCTTCCGACGTTTGGTAGCGGCAGGGTTTCTTCAGTTGTTAGATCGATGGATAAGCAATCGGAATACATGTTAGTTCAGCAAAATCAAAGTTCACCTCCAGACCAGCCTTAAAAGGACTTGGGAAGATTCAGAAGCTGTATTAATTGCTGTAATGATGCCAAGGTAATTCTATCTCCATTAGGATGCAAGGATACCGGCTGTATCTCAGCAGCCAACGTGTAGATAGCTAGCACTCGTAACAGTGCAGTGAGAGCATTATAATGGGCAAAAATATATTGGATTCTAAATTACAGGGTACAGAGTGTATCCCAGCAGCCAACATGTAGATAGCTAGCACTTGTAACAGTGCAATTAGAGCATTATAATGGGAAAAAATATATTGGATTCCAAATTACAGGGCGAAAGGATGTTTCCTGGATAGTTACAATGATCTTTGTTAGGGTATACAAAATAACTTACCTTTCAATTTTTTTGATCATTCCATGGAATCTTTGAATTTTGTTCTCATCAATTCCTCATAATTTTGTGCAGGTAATTTGTTAAAATTTCTTTATATCCAATCCAATTGATTAGTTCGTATAGATTCAAGATTGATTAGATTAAAAAATCTGGAACATTTATGAGTGTTCCTTCCAAACTTATAATTAATCTTTCTTTTGGTGCAATTGTACTATAAGCTCAACTTGTCAAGTCTGGTTCAAGTGTACTACAGCTAATTATTATTAGTTGTAAGCCTCTTCCATTGTTATAAATGCCATTGTTATTAGAGCTCTACAATATGGTATTAGAGCAGCCATTTCCTACCCGATTGTTTTATGAATATGTATGGAAGCTCTGGCTTGCTCGTTGTGAATTTGGTATAGGCCGTATTTCCAAAAATCAATCTCAGACATTTACACTCAAATCGGTGATTGGCTTGGCTCCTTATCAATTGATTGCAGCAACTCGTTTCTGGTTTGTGGCCCATTATCTCAGATTTCTAGCGCTTCGTCATCTACGTTGCTTTCACATCCATGGCTGCTCATGGCCTTCACACTCAGACCTACGATCCGTATAGTGTGATCAGGAGCTCTCTTACTGGCTGCAAGCCTGGGGATCAATTTAAGTGATAGATCTGTTTGCTAGCCTGGGTCTTTCTTACTTCACAAAAGGATTTTATTAGCAATTTAGTACCGATTCTACAAGAAAGCAAATGTAATTAGTATTTGACAATTTAAATCTATAAAATGGACGTAAATGACTGAAAACTATCCTCACGGCTATTTGTTTTAAAAAAGTATACAAAAAGCAATAAGATAGTTTGACTTGATATGGTTACTATTCTTCTTTGCAAAATCACTCACAATGAAGTTTTGATTCTAACATGAAAATGATTAACAAATTAGGACCAATGTGTTAGGCGATACTTGATGCTGTTATTAACCACCTCAAGTTTATTAACCACCTCAAGTTACCTGCAACATCTCTTTATTTTCATAGGTTGGTTGATACTTGATGCTATCGCCATTTCTACATGTTGCTGCGACATTGTTGGAAGCCCCTGGTAGCATCTGCGCTAGGCAAAACGAAGAGATATATATGGGAAACGATGGAAACCATAGCGGGAGGGTCAAAGACAGGACCAATTAAATTTAATTGCAGAGGAAGCTTATGGGGAATGTTACGAGTAGGGCTACGCATAGTGTAGCAGACGCTAACCCCGAAGGCCACGAGCATCTTGAATCATGCCATAGCAGAACCTTGTGGCTGCCGAAACGACCAAACAATTCCTCTACATGTTGCTGCTGCGACGTTGTTGGGTACATAACTATCCAAGTCGGCTAGATTCCTCGCTCATAGAGCGAATGGAATGTTGCCACATGATGGTATGGAATGCTACCACATGATGGTGCTGTCGTGAGATTGATAAGGAGGTAAGGAGGTTGTGCATGAAATAATGCATAAGTATCACAACTTTTCTTAGCACCATTACACACAAATCCAGAGCTTTCAGTGAAATTATCCTTACAGTCGAATAAATTATTTCCTCCATAAACTTAATGTTCGGCACTTTTTCTCGACTGCTGGTGATGTTGAATGTGAAGCAGTATGTGTGAAGTTTCAAGATTGGTGTCGATTCAACTCTTGGCAAGTCACTTCTTTTAAACAATGGTAGCTCCGTACAAGTGGCCATTCATCAATGTGTAAAAGCTCTGCAAACATGAATCTTTCTTCATCGCCAAAGGCTTCCATCCTATACAGGATTTGACTCTTTTACTTTTGAGCCTCCCACGTAACTTTCTTCTATCTTCTTTGATCGTCTAGGCTTATGATAAGTTTTAAATTCATAATGGCTTGACTTTATGCAACTATCATTGATTCTGAATGATATTACCATGACCGACAGCTCCACCCTCCCTCTTATCACCGCACACTTCATGGTAAATTCATAGGCTTGGCATGTATGTAAATACCACACTTCAATGCTTCTTTCGACAACAAGGCAACACCCCTTCCCAAGTTTCCTTTCGTCAACTCCTACTCAATCTTCGAAATGTAACACCGACTCTTGAAGATCTTGGACCCTTCTCATGTCAAGAACAACCTCCTCCCTTTCACAAAAAGAGAGCAATACATTTGAGCAATGCACCCATTTGTACGCAACTAATAGCTCTGTTGCATTGCACAAAAAACAAATGCTAAAACTCCTTAACATGCCAGTTGCACATTGCCTTGCAGAGCAAAAGAAACAACATCTTCAAACCTCAATCGATGATGAGCAACTTCCATTCAAGGTTCTACTAGTAGTTGGTCAGCAGGTCATATTGACAGCCAACTTATGTGTCTCATCAGGCCTTGTTAACGGCTCACTTGGAAAGTTATTGCAATTGTGTACAACTCCAACGATCAACCACCTACCTTGCCATCTTATGTTGTAATCCAATTTTACATTCACTACAATATCCAAAGTTAAATCTTTGTTAGGCCTCCGCATATCTCCACCTTTTTCATTTTCTAGATATTCTTTGTAATCTGAGATTGTTACAAACTTTGCTCTTTTACTACCAGTATTCTTCGCTGCATGAGCCTGTGTTTTTGTTCCTTCTAACTTTCATCTTTTCCTACCGGCGTTCATTTTTGCCCCCCATGGGGCAAATGCTAGTTATAATTATTGTTATCACTTTGTTCTAGTGCCACTCTTGAATTGTTTGCAAGTTGTTTGCTTTATTTTTTCCAACTAATATCTTAGAGGTATAGGATGAAAAAAAACACACATATATCTTTTCATTGCTCCATTTTGATTGGACATTAAATTTTTAATAAAAACTTAATTTTTCTTAAACAGCTTTTTTAACACATTTAATAAAAATAATAATAATAATAATTTAAAGAATAAAGATCCATTTTGATTGGACATTAAATTGTTAATAAAAACTTCATTTTCTTTAAACAACTTTTTAAACACATTTTAAAAAAATAAAAATAAAATAATTTAAAGAATAAAGATGAAATGATATTACAGCAGTGTAACCTTCCTTTCCCTCTTCATTTCATCCATGTTCTTGTAATTAAATCACATCTCAGTTGAAAAGAATGGTAAAGTCAAAAGTTTGTCTCACTGCTACGCAACGGTTAATTACAGGTCTGGTCCTTGGAGGGCACTTAGCAGTACTATGTATTCCAGCTTTTTCCTCTGCGTTGTTAAGATTTCATTTTGTTCATATTGTGGAATCTCGCAATTTGCACCGACTACTTTTCACTTTACTTTAGCAACATTCACTAACACGCCCTTCCACGTTTGAAATTTTCAGTATCATCCATATACAAATTAAAATTTGTCCAAAAAAATACAAAATATAGAATGCTTCGCCGCCAATCTTTAAAGAATTTGGGTTAATATTTTCTATTAAAACCATATTTTATACAACACTCACTAACACCAATTTTGAAATTTTCGATTTGCTTATGAATCATGCAATTTCATAATATAGCTGCATTATATTTTAAAATTTTAAATAATAAAATTTTACACATTTATTTCAAAGTTTTAAATAACATTTTTTAATACATAAATTTGTTTATTTAAATTAAAACATTATTTAATATTAATACATTAAAAAACAATGTATGTATCATCCATATACCATTTAACAATGTAAATGTATACGCTAAGAGTCCAATACGTTTAATAATGCATTACACTAGTTATAGAATACATTTAATTACGCATTGTTCTGTACGTTATACAAACCTGGCTTCAAAGCTTCACAAAATAATTTATTTTTCAAAGTTTCATTTCAATTCCTAAGATGGTGTATAAGTATATCCTAAAACTGATGAAAAAAAACATACATTTAACAATGTAAATGTATACGCTAAGAGTCCAATACGTTTAACAAATCTTTTATTGACAGTGACCAATTGATCTGTTATTATCTTTTATTGACGGTCACCAACCAGGAGTTAAATAACTTTGCTAATTTTAATAAATCTTCAGGGTAGAAAAAATTGCTGATTTTAATTAAACTTCATGGTTAAAAAATAACTTAGGAAGATAAAAATTCAAAACGTCCAAAAGATTTAGAAAAAAAAAGGAAAGATGAAATGAAATTCCAAGTGTCCCCACCGTTCCCTCTGTGTTTCTTTTGTGTTCATCCTTGTTGTAATTAAATCATATCTCAATTGAAAAGTGGGTTCTCTGTAGATGCACTGTTCATCCTTCCTTCGTCTCTATTTATAGTTAGTGTTAAGAGACTGCATCTTCCTTCGTCTCTATTTATAGTTAGTGTTAAGAGACTGCATCTCCGTGAGAATAATGTTAAGAGGTTGGAATATGGGTAACGCCGAAATGGATTTAGGGAAGCATTTATTAGTAATTTGGTACACAAGCTCCTTTTGCGCAACGATATTGATGATCTTGCTCTTTTTGGATGTGTACAAGGCTTTCAAGAGGAAAGCCCATTGGATCCCAGCTCAAGCTCTGGTTCTCACTGCTCTCATTATTCAGTTGCTCACTTTCGTTGATAATTATTTCAATCTAAATGTAAATTCAAACGACAATTTCCTAAAAGACGGTCAAATGTATGTTTTGATTCACCGTACACTGACATTTGATGGCATGAGAGTTATGATATGTATTTTCATTGCTTATTTACTTCCGGGGGTGGCCCGTTCGTGTTTGAGAACTGTTTGGGGCGATATTGGAGCATTGGCGTTACCTCTAATGTGGCATATGGCTTATGAGGTTTACTTCCTTGTCAAAGTATTGAAGGAAGAGAAATCATGGAGTCACGATCCTAGTCCGTCTCCCCACCCTTCTATTGATGGTGATGCCTACAGCCTTTGGCAACGGCATCGAAATCATAGAGTATGGTTCAGAGGTTCCTACATCACCTTCTTCACAGCCCTTATATTGTTGATTGTGCTCTTAACGGGCGCTGTCATAGCAGGTAAAAGCATTCGTAAAATGATGTCTCAAAAGATTCCATTAGCACTCTCCTGTTGTTGCACTTGCCCGGAAAAGCACGACTGTAACAACATTGAGATTCACGTCCTCAAATGTTTTATTGTCACTCGTGCCTCCCAACCCGACTATATCATAGCCAGATCAATTTTCAGTTCATTTGCCAGCATGGTTACCACAGTTTGCTTTGGGTTATTGGTAGGCAAATGGGTGTGGAGATTATTTATTCTTCATGATTATATTTATTTATATTTTTATTTTCAGTTTGTGTTCATCTTAATAGGATGGATAGTGGTATTATTCAGAGGGTTCACAGCAGTTATGTATTTTCCCAAGGATGTGCGTTGCTTGTTTTACTTGGAAGATTTCTGGACAAGGAGCATTGCTGATATGAAAAACGATCTGGACGCACATTTGACAGCCAGATTGTTTCGGGAGAAGAGAAGTCGTGAAAGAACTGCAATAGAAAGTATTGTTGTGAATTTAATCACACCATTTAAGCTACATTCTGTATTTTTGTTAATGGTGCTTTGGTTACAAAAACTCATGGTTTCAGTTAGCAAAGCCTGTTGGTGTTTATCAGACCTTGCATTCCGAATGATCAGGCCTTTCATAATGAGCCCAGAACAGAATGCGCTATTCTGTGGCTTGAACGTACCAGCACTAGAGACCGATCAGTTTCACGAATACAAAGAAGCTTTGGAGGTCATACGAATGCCAGGAGAGATCGTCTACAGCCTGTGGATGGCAAATCTACGGGCGTTTAAGAAAGTAGAAAATATCATCAATAAAGGCTTTGAAAAGAGTAAAGGCAGTTGTGCAGAATTGATCACTTTAATGGGATGCAAAACAGGGACGGTGGAAGATGAAACTCCCACATCTCTGGAAGACGAAAAGCATTTTAAAGAAGTTGGTCAAAAATCCTGGAAGATGAGACCAGTCTCGTCGATACATTTTATGATCTATTTTTATGACGGAGCTAATCGTCATGTGGTGAATGAATCTATCAAAGCTTATTATCAAGCATGGTGTTTCATGGATTTTGTTGATAGTTTAGATCCAGAAGGTCACTTAGTAAGTCTGGCAGCTGACAAAGCATTTGGCACTATTGAAAATATTTGGATGAGTCTTCAAAATTCTAATGTTTCAAACGAACTACTTGAAGAGAAGATAAAGAAGCCACTCAAACAGCATATGGAACAGCTTTATAAAGAAGAACGAGCACCGGGCATAGAAGGTCAGAAGTGTCCTTGTGTAGATAATCTACATGATTCGGCTAAGCTTATCTCGCCTGTACGTTCAGGCTAGATAAGCCAGCTGGGCAGGTGGGTCCCCAGTGGATTTGCACCGTCATAGATTGAGCCCCTAACGGCGTTTGCCTCCTGCCGTTTGACTACATTCTGTCGGTATTTTTCTCGGAGATTGCGGCCTGCTGAGACTGAGATTTCGTACACAAGGTTTGGTTGATATGGATCGCTTTGACATGCCCTCGAGCCACAAACCACCTACCATGGCCTCCTAAACGTCTAGCGTGGAAATTGATTCAAATTTGAATTTTGAAAGGATGCCCGCCCTCCATGACCGACCTTTTGATGGCCAATTCGCCCTTCTTCACTTGACGAACACCCTTGGGCCATTATTCACTCGACCAACCCAACGCAGAGCAATGCAGTGCAGAGAACTGGTTCCTTGATTGGTTTTCCTCGCATTATGTTCCTACAAGTCTGCGAGAGAAACGCCTGCAAACGGAGAAGGGAATGGAGTCAAGGAGCTCGGTTGAGATTCGCAGCAGAAATGAGAGATTGACAATGTCGAACTCGGTTGTGGCTCAGCATGTTTGAAACGACAGAAGAAGTGGCCTTGGCTTATGACAAAGCCTCTCTCAAGAAAAGGCGCAGCGGATTGCTTTCAGAAACGTCTCAGCCACCTCCAAAATAAATTAATTTGCAAATTCAAAGGCGCGGATTGCCACGTCTCAGCCACCTTCCTAATTTGTTCCAGCACCAAACGTCTGTATGTATTTTAGAACTTCTCTATACACTGTATGTTGTATTCTCATATTTATGCTCAATGAAATGTGTGTTTTGAATTCATAAAAGATGTAGTGTTCTCAAATATATCCTCAGAAAACTGTCTCTTTCATACTGTGAATCCGTAAATGTTGGTAAATTGACAATCTTGTTTCTAATGGTTTTTAGGTTTTTTCAGGTGTATGGATTAGCTTGCTTCAAAGAAGCTCTTCTCCCAATCGTTGGCCAGTCATTTCATTAATTTCTAATTAAGCAATTATTGTGTTGATATGAGCAATAACAGAGCAGCTAGCAGAGTTTTGCATGCTTTATGTGTTGATATGAGCAATTACGGAGCAGCTAGCAGAGTTTTGCATGCTTTATGTGTTGATTGCAAGGCACTAGAAGAGATTGCAATTGTTGAAAACTTGGGATTGTTAGAAGAGCTTGACGCTGATGCCTGCCACCAAGTCCACTGGTTATAAATTTAATTTTATAAAACGGACATTATTATTCACAGCAATTTCTTTTTTCTTTCTTTTAATCTATAAACAATTATGATTCTTTTAATCTATAAACAATTATAATTTTTATAAAATGCATTTTTATTTATGAGATAATTTATTCTCTTTCTTTGAATCTATATACAATAACGTTAATCTTAACCTGAATTATATGGGTTTGTAATCATTTACCACAATTTTCAAATACAAAATATTCGGTTTTATTTAAGTTGTAAATATATTCCAAATATTTAGTTTATTATTGATTTAATATTTAATACGTGTTTATGTTTTTCAAAAACTTTGATGGTATGGCATTGAAAAATTTAAGAATAATTAAGCATTGATTATTTTGAGTTTTTCATGTTAATTTAAATTTGTACAATATTTTATAATTTAAATTATTAAAAATTAAAATAAATTATTATATAATTTAAATTATTAAAAATTAAAATAAATTATTTTATAATTTAAATTATTAAAAATTAAAATAAATTATTATATAATTTAAATTATTAAAAATTAAAATAAATTATTTATTTATATTTTTTATTATATTATTTAAAAATTAATAAAAAAAATTTACAATATTTTAGAATTTAAATTATTAAAAATTAAAATAAATTATTTTATTTATATTTTTATTGATTATATTATTTAAAGATTAGTCATGAAATTTAAAAAACTTATTGCATTAAATAATGTTAAGATATAATTGAGAATTTGAACCTAGTGAAGAGAATGTGAAATTTATTTTACTCACCATTTCAATTGTTACCCCTAGACCCATGACATAAAATATATCATTTTACAAACAAAAGATCAAATTGAATAAGGCATTATCAACATGAACTACTCCCAAACATCATATATGGAGAGAGAATTTCTCTCCCAAACATTTGTATCTAAAGATCAAACTTTTCCAACATTTTTATCTGCAAAAATTATATATATATATATATATAACTAATTACCCTCCCAAGCATTTTGTATCTAAAGATCAAACTTTTTCAACATTTTTAAATGCAAACATTAAAATAGGGCTTACAACCTTTCTTCCAAAGAAAGGTATACATTGTTATTCTTATTTTTTATTAATAAGAATAAGAGTAATATATCTTATTTTATATTAATTTTTCTTTACAACTTTCTAAGAATTTTTAATGGACTGTTGAAATTATAAATTTTGATGGGTAACATTGTAATATTAACTAGTTCCAAGATTAATCAAACTTAGAAATCTATATACACGATTAGAATTCATAAAGCAATAAAATTTTATTACCAAAATGTTATTCATATCATTGAAAAATCTCGCATTAAACTCTTCAATCTAGTTTCTTTGAGTTTTAATAAGCCTCTACTTTTGATAGTGGAGGTTTTTATGATCTTTTTGGGTACTTTTTCCCAAACTTGTAACACAAAAAAAACTTGGCTAAAATATTCTCTAATTGGTATTTTTCTTGTAGTGTAAGAAATTTTTTATCTATCTAATGACATCATTCGACCATTCAATCCAACCATACTCATGCCTTGGCCTATCCAACCATACCCTCTCCTTGGCCTAAGTATCAAGCTCTAAAAGTGCAAAATGACCTAGATACACATTGAGTGCTATAGATAGGAGATATTAATTGGGTATTTAGTTCTTAGATAATCTTGGTTGCCCCCCATGAGATTGAAAAGACAATATGTTGATGGTTAGAAAGAGTAACTTCTCTTATCACTCAATGCATTGATTTGTTGCCATCATGAACAAAAAGAAAAAGGTGTTATTCTTTGAATGCATAGCTCTATCGAGATGCATGATAACTCTCTTAGAGTCAATCCTAAATTTAGAACTTAACTTTGGTTGTCATTCTAGTTTTACTTCTAAATCTGAATCTATTGTTAGTGCTCTCAACACTTTTTTCTTTTTCTTTAAAACAAGGATAATTTAACACATTTCCCTCTTTATTTAAAATATGTATAATTTAGAAGTTGAATTGTATTACCCATGCATTGATGCAACAATTTTTATTTCAGTCTGTGCACTATGCTTTCCATAACAAAGAAAAAAACTTAAAAAGAAAAAAGAAAATGCCGGAAAATATATTCTTCACGGACAATGAAGTTTTACTTCCATTCATTGGGACACTACTCAACAAAACCAACAACTACAAGGAGGTTGCAACTATTTGTATGCATAAAACCTCTTTGTATGCATAATCGTTTACGTATCTAACTCAACTAATCTTTATCCAATTTGGTCTCTTCTTTGGTTCTGACAGAATGCAGGAGCTACCACACATGCATTTTCCTTGGTCTGTTATAATATTTTTTTCACCGAAGTCAAACATGTCAGGTTGCTCTGGCTTCCTCGCTCTCATGTGT
Source organism: Larix kaempferi (assembly GCA_027924585.1). Classification (NCBI taxonomy): domain Eukaryota; kingdom Viridiplantae; phylum Streptophyta; class Pinopsida; order Pinales; family Pinaceae; genus Larix; species Larix kaempferi. Next base: position 2,064,739 of record BSBM01000881.1, on the reverse strand, counting down.
AAATCTTGCAATTCTTGCTCATTCCATTTTCAATAGAAAAGATCAAATCCAAAATTATCAGATTGCTCTATGCTTAGATTTACCCATGGTGTAGTTTAGATGTGCGACGATTTCTCCCGGACGGCGTTGCCATCCGACGAATGTTGAAAGACTTCAACAACCCTTCGTCTGACTCCCGTCTACGACAACCAATATGCACCCCTCAGTAGTTTAATTAAGATTACAGGGGCTCTAACATACTCTCAGACTTCCGGGCGCAGTAGGCATTGTCTAGTCTTTATTTCGACAATCCATTTGGAGTTAATGGAACATCTTTATGTCTATCATGCATGCGATGTGTGCATTCGATGGCATCCGAAAGGTGGTCTCATTCATCGGCCAATTGTGAGTGAAATTTAAATTTTGAAACACCCGCGCTCCTGGGTATGTGATAGTTCCCTGTAACCTACCTAGAACCTGAAACATTTTATGTTGTGGAAAACATTACATTAAAAGTTATTGTAAAGTTTTATGTTATTGACCAAGGATGGTCAAGGATGACTATAATTGAATATTATTATTATTTAATAAATTAAAATAGGAAACACTCATCCAAAGAGGATTGTTGAAGAGTGTTCACTAACCCACTAGGAGGAATGAACTGGTGTGGAAGGCAATTGACAAGTGGCAGCATCTGCACTCATGTACTAGTTGTTGTAGGAGGCAACTTCCCTAAAAATGTGGTCATGTTCCCCAAGGAAGGTGGAACTGAGCAGGTGGCTCATTAAATGATTTTAACTGACCCAAATACCTAGGCAGACATATATCCATCGAATTGAGCAGGAGGCTCACCACTTTTACCTTGTGGATTGCTGGGAACTGAAAAATTTGAGCACACAAGAGATTCGATGAGGGGAATGCTAGAATGAGTTGTAGTGTAGGACTGTAAGATTATTCTGCTAAGTTGCAGAGAGTGATTTGTATGTAATTCTTCATGATTGTTGAGATACAAAGTGATTGTTATATGCTTCTACACAGTATCTTCATCCTGGTGGTTCAGTGAACAGACTCAAGGGTCCTGAACCAAGTAATTTGGATGCTTCTAGGAGACGGTTGGGGGGAATGGTCTTCTTTGGGTGTTTGTCCACCTCAAACAATTAACAGGTTCTATTTTTATTTGTTTCACAGTTACTCTGTATATTCTGAAGAATACTATCTGTAGGCTGTTAGGTTCTAATGCTTTCGAATGTTTCCTCTAGCTGTTAAATTTAAATGAGTATTGAATTGATAATTTATTTCTGCATAAATGATTGAAAGATTTGATTGAAAGATAGAAGATTGAATTATAAATCATCTCTGTATTTTTCCTTTCACCGAAGTGATGTACTCTAGTACAGAGAGTGTGTTTAAGTAAATAGATTAGAAATGTTCTGATTTTGATAGATGGAATGCTGAATTTATTAATGTATCAGATTTGGACATATCAATTGAATACTGCAATAATACATAGAAAACTTAAAAGTTTATAGTTATAATCTTCTTTTACAGTATTTACAATTTCAAAATAGTAACTAGTTCGAATAATAACCAGATATACATGCTAGTAGAATCCCATTTTTTCAGTAAATAATTTATGCTAAGTACAAATTCATAGTTGTAGATTATCTCAATAATAAACAACATTTAAATAGTATTTTAATTATAGCACTTTATTATGTATATAATATATACCTGCAATATTTACCATTACTATATCTTTACTTTTGAAAACAAACCCTAGATTTAACTCAATGTTGTAGCCATTCAAATAAACAGAGATTTGAACATATAAATGACTTCAAATAAACCGAGTTATAATCACTATCATCAACAGGAAATGCTTAAAGAAACTGATTAAATTACTGTATAATCGAAATTATAATTACAGGTAGGGCTTTGGCCAAATAATAACAAGTATTGTATTCATATAAGCAACCGAATGTTTAACATAAGCTTACAAATCTTATAACACATTTATCTATTATACATAATATACACCTATATTTATAGAATGAAACCAGGGTTAGATATATTACATTATTTAAACCAAAAACAATGACAACTCAGTACTATAACCAAATACGACCTTCATCATTAACCAGATTAGATTAATCAAGGTAAACAAGTAAATAATAAACTATAGTATCGATGCTTCTATTCTTGCCTCACAAATTTGAAAAATACAAACCCTAATGCTGGGAACATTAAATAAACAGACTTAAAGTGCAATCGAACACTTTAACTGAGATACTTTATCAACTTCAACACAGAGCCAATGGCTTCATAATCTTTTCATTTTACAAAGTACATTATACACAATTCTGCGTAGCTCTGGAATCATAAACCAGTAATATATATTCACCGTTTTATATCTAAACATAATAACCTAAATAACACAGTCGAGAGACTGTAGAATGGAATCTATATTGTCTTAGGTCAAGGGTTCGAGACCCGTAAGGGGTCATTCCTGAACTGGCTCAGGTTTATTACAACCTATGTAATCCTCCAGGGTTGGTTCCAATACCTACGGGTATAAACCCTTAAAAATAAATAACATGCATAATTTACAAGTGGAGTGGATTCGAAGTCGAATCCCAAATTATTTCCAAAAAAAAATTGATACAACACAGCTAGAAATGGCGACCAAACAAGTGAACCCTAAATAAAATCAAATTACCAATTACATTGAAGGCTTTGCTCAAATTGAATACAAAATTATTTTATAAATGGTGTGATATATATCAATAATGCCGAATGGCCAAAACAACACATGATAATTGTACCCAAAAATTATGACTTGTATCATTTCATCATCGAACTACTTAATAAAAATTACAATGCACTAATACTGCTCTAGGTTGGCTGAATGGCTCCCATTAAGAAAACAATAAACTAGTTTAAGTATGCAATCATGTTGTTGGGCGAAACCCCAACTCTGGTGTGTAGCCATAGAAACCTCTACAACACTACTAGAAATTCCTTACGGCTTTAAAGGACAAGCAAAAGCACTATTGTAAACCAACGCTAGTGGCATGCACAACTTCGTAACAGAGGCGATGTTCTATGGAAGGCCCGAGGCTTACCTAAGCCTGGAACTTCCATTCGCATGCATCCACGCCTTCGTAACAACCATCAAGGTTTCGAGAACCTTGTCACTACGACAAAATAATAATTAGGACCATAAATTGAATACAGTATAAAAAGGAAACTAACAAGATAAACACCTGAGCGAGTAAAAAGATTACCTTTAAAAGAGTGGCCATCACCATTATCATGATATCCATCTCCAACTGAGCAGAAACATCTTTGAAACTGCACAATCAAACCTATGTACACAATGTGGCTCGGCCATGGCGGCCGAGAGCTCCAAGAGCTCGACTCTCTAACGAGCCAACAATCCAAATGACCAGCATTACCAACCCTTTCCGATGTTAGGGTTTAGGGTTCAACCCTCGAGGAGCCAAGTTGGCAGTAATCACATGGCCACATTTAATACAAACAACTGCCAACCACCATAATATGAATTCTTAACCATTTTGCCATAGTTTATGAATGCAATAACCTATGAAGTAATACCATGGAGTATTGTTGCTAGGATGAACCCCCTTCTCCATAGTTTTTGGTCGAATTATGTAGATGCACCCTTAGTATTTAGTTTTTTGTAATTCTTCAAAACATTTACAAGTTATCACCTTAGCCACGACCACCTTTGGAGTTGGTAAATCCAATCCTATAGTGTTAACTTTAGGATTAGCATAGAAATATCATGTTTGGAAACCACAAGCTAGGTTGGCATATAACCTTAGCACATAGAATTTATGAAAGTATTAACCAATCTTTTGACAAAGAGTCTTTACCTGTAATCTGGACAAAAGTTATCGACATGCATTAGCTTGATAAAAGCTAAGTAAGCCTCAGGGCATCACAAGGACCCCTTCAACGAAAGAAAAACATAGTTCAGTTCCAACATAATAAAAATAGAAATAATATAATCCATGTTTTATAAACGACGTAGTCGGCAAGCAATATTATAATTTAAGAGTTACAGTTGTTAGAATCAGAAGGCTGTCATGTACAAGGTGACAGTATCATAACATTCATAGGAGTCAATCCTGTACTCATAATATAAACAATAAGATCAAACGTTCGAAATTCTACATTCCACAATTTAAAAAGCAGATCATAGAACTTAATGATACGTTTATACTGCTTAGAAAAGTTTTAAATTTTGATGGATTTTGGAGGTGTTACATTCCCTCTATGCTAAATTCAATTTTTTGTTTTAGCTCCCACGGCGACAACTGTTAGCTCTCATATTCCTATCCTTTAAAGTTCCCGTTCGGGTAGATTTCCTACCCTCCCTTCTTACTTCATGATAAGAACTCTTTGTGGAAGTAACTTTGTTAAGTAGGAACTTTTCCATGGCAGGAACTTTGCCCAACAGGAATTTTTCTTTGACAAGAACTCTGCCTCGATATGGACAACCACAATCAACGAGGAAAGAACTATGACCCGATATGGACAACTATAATCGACAAGGCTGGACCTCTAGCCAAGAGGAACTCTACCTCGATAGGAGCTTTGCCCCGATAAGAACTATGCTCTATAGGAACTCTACTTGACAAGAACTCTTCCCAGGAAAGAACTTTGCCCGAACAAGAACTTTGCACCAACATGGAAAGCTATGATTGAAAAGCCAAGAACTTTGTGCTACTGGGAAATTTGCCCCAATATGGACAACTATGAAAGGCAAGAACTCTACTCGAGAAGGACTCTACCAGACATAAACTTTGTCCTAATAAGAACTCTGCCTGAGCCTGATGAGAGCATAGGACGATCTGTCTTTTCCTAAGCATGAGATATGCTTTCATGAGGCCCTAAGGCAGAGTTCCTATCAGGATAAAGTTCTTGTCTGGTAGAGTTCATGCCTTTCGTAGTTTTCCATATTGGGGTAGATTTCCTGCAGGGGCAAAGTTCCTATCTTGTTGATTGTAGTTTTCCACGTCGATGCAAATTTTCTGTCAGGGAAAAGTTCATGTGAGGGAAGAGTTCCTATCGGGCAGAGTTCCTATTTCCTAGCGAGCAGAGTTCTTATCGAGCATAGTTCCTATTGAGGAAAAGTTCATATCAGGGTAGAGTTCCTCTTGGCCAAAGGTCTTGCCTTATCAATCATAGTTTTCCATATTGGGGATGGGATCTTTTCTTGTCAATTATAATTATCCATATCGGGGTGAAGTTCCTGCTAGAGTAGAGTTACTACTAGGCAGAGTTCCTGTCGAGGCAGATTTCCTCTAGGGGCATATTTTTATATATTGAAAAATAATAAAATTTAATCATTAATAGGTAATGAAATTATTTAATTAAAATATTCAATCATAATTTGTAAATAAAAAATTATTTATGCAAGCTCTTAACTAATAAAATCATTTTAAGTTTTCTTTCACAACCAAATATATTAAAACCATTATATATTTAAAGTTTTCTTTCCTATCTATGCACTCAATGTGTATTTAGGTCATTTTGCACTTTTAGAGCTTGATACCTAGGCCAAGGAGAGGGTATGGTTGGATAGGCAAAGGAAGGAGTATGGTTGGATTGAATGGTCGAATGATGTCATTAGATAGATAAAACATTTCTTACACTACAAGAAAAATACCAATTAGAGAAGATTTTAGCCATGTTTTTTTTTAGTTACAAGCTTGGGAAAAGGTACCCAAAAAGATCATACAAACTTCCACTATCAAAAGTAGAGGCTTATTAAAACTCAAAGAAACTAGATAGAAGAGTTTAATGCGAGATTTTTCAATGATATGAATAACATTTTGATAATAAAATTTTATTGCTTTATGAATTCTAATCATGTATATAGATTTCTAAGTTTGATTAATCTTGGAACTAGTTATTATTACAATGTTAACCATCAAAATTTATAATTTCAACAATCCATTAAAAATTCTTAGAAAGTTGTAAAGAAAAATTAATATAAAATAAGATATATTACTCTTATTTTTATTAATAGAAAATAAGAATAACAATGTATACCTTTCTTGTAAGCCCTATTTTAATTTTTGGATTTAAAAATGTTGGAAAAGTTTGATCTTTAGATACAAAATGCTTGGGAGGGTAATTAGTTATATATATATATATATATATATATTTATAATATGCAAATAAAAATGATGGAAAAGTTTGATCTTTAGATACAGATGTTTGGGAGAGAAATTCTCTATATATATGAGGTGTTTGGGAGTAGTTCATGTTGAAAATGCCTTACTCAATTTGATCTTTTCTTTGTAAAATGATATATAATCATTGGAATGGTGAGTAAGTAAATTTCACATTCTCTTCACTAAGTTTAAATTCTCAATTATATCTTAACATTATTTAATGCAATAAACTTTTTAAATTTCATAACTAATCTTTAAATAATATAATCAATAAAAATATAAATAAAATAATTTATTTTAATTTTTAATAATTTAAATTTTAAAATATTATAAAAAAAATTATTAATTTTTAAATAATATAACAAAAAATATAAATAAAATAATTTATTTTAATTTTTAATAATTTAAATTTTAAAATGTTGTAAAAAAAAATTATTAGCTTTTAAATAATATAACAAAAAATATAAATAAAATAATTTATTTTAATTTTTAATAATTTAAATTATAAAATATTGTACAAATTTAAATTAACATGAAAAACTCAAAATAATCAAAGTTTAATTATTCTTAAATTTTTCAATGCCATACCATCAAAGTCTTTGAAAAACATAAAGACGTATTAAATATTAAATCAATAATAAACTAAATATTTGGAATATATTTACAACTTAAATAAACCGTATGTTTTGTATTTGAAAATGGTGGTAAATGATCATAAACCCAAATAATTTCAGGTTAAGATTAACGTTATTGTTTATAGATTAAAAGAAAGAGAAAATAAATTATCTGATAAATAAAAATGCATTTTATAAAAATTATAGTTGTTTATAGATTAAAAGAATTATAATTGTTTATAGATTAAAAGAAAGAAAAAAGATATTGCTGTGAATAATAATGTCCGTTTTATAAAATTAAATTTATAAATACAAGCCGTTCAATCGCTCCCTTGCCCCAGTGGAGTTGGTAGCAGGTATCAGTGTCAAGCTCTTCTAACAATCCCAAGTTTTCAACAATTGCAATCTCTTCTAGTGCCTTGCAATCAACACATAAAGCATGCAAAACTCTGCTAGCTGCTCCGTAATTGCTCATATCAACACATAAAGCCTGCAAAACTCTGCTTGCTGCTCTGTAGTTGCTCATATCAACACAATAATTGCTTAATTAGAAATTAATGAGACGACTGGCCAATGATTGGAGGTAGAGCTTCTTTGAAGCAAGCTAATCCATGCGCCTGAAAAAACCTAAAAACCATTAGAAACAAGATTGTCAATTTACCAACACTTACGGATTCACAGTATGAAAGAGACAATTTTCTGAGGATATATTTGAGAACACTACATCTTTTATGAATTCAAAACACACATTTCATTGAGCATAAATATGAGAATACAACATACAGTGTATAGAGAAGTTCTAAAATACATACAGACGTTTGGTGCTGGAACACATTATGAAGGTGGTTGAGACATGGCAATCCGCGCCTTTGAATTTGCAAATTAATTTATTTTGGAGGTGGCTGAGACGGTTTTGAAAGCAATCCGTTGCGCCTTGTCTTGAGAGAGGCTTTGTCATAAGCCAAGGCCACTTCTTCTTTCGTTTCAAACGTTCTGAGCCACAACCGAGTTCGACATTGTCAATCTCTCATTTCTGCTGCGAATCTCAACTGAGCTCCTTGATTCCATTCCCTTCTTCGTTTGCAGGCGTTTCTCTCGCAGACTTGTAGGAACATAATGCGAGGAAAACCAATCAAGGAACCAGTTCTCTGCACTGCGTTGCTCTGCGTTGGGTTGGTCGAGTGAATAATGGCCGAAGGGTGTTCGTCGAGTGAAGAAGGGCGAATTGGACATCAAAAGATCGATCATGGAGGGCGGGCATCCTTTCAAAATTCAAATTTGAATCAATTTCCACGCTAGACGTTTTGGAGGCCATGGCAGGTGGTTTGCGGCTCGAGGGTACGTCAAAGCGATCCATATCAACCCTGTGTACGAAATCTCAGTCTCAGCAGGCCGCAATCTCCGAGAAAAATACTGACAGAATGGAAGGGGTAGTCAAACAGCAGGAGGCAAACGCCGTGAGGGGCTCAATCTTCGACGGTGAAAATCCACTGGGGGACCCACCTGCCCAGCTGGCTTATCCAACCTGAACGTACAGGCGAGATAATCCTAGCCGAAATCCATGGGTCTCAACTCTAATCCAGTTAATGCAATCAATGATTTAAGATGCTTATTGGCAAACCTTATTGATCATTGCATGGGACAGGAGCTCGACAAAGCAGTGATAGAAAATTGTGGTAAATGGGCAAAGGATGGAAAGGAAACAGAGATAATGAATGCAGCTTTCGTAGTTGGGCAAGCCAGGGCAGTGCGGGAACAAACCAAAGCAGTGCAGGAACAGGTACAAATTTAATAGTGTTCTACTAAATATGGACATTTCTGAGTGTTTTACATGCAATGTGAAAACTATTGTTAGGTTAGGTTGCAGATGATAAAAGTATGAGCTTGTGATTTTGTTTATTCTTAGGTAATAGTTATAAATATATTTTCTCCTGTTAAAATTGTTGGTTTGTATATTGTCCTCCGTAAACTTGTACGTCTAGTGACCATTAGAGGATTGGAGAGGTGGTAAATACTTTATGAAAAAAAATGAGCCATGTGAGTTATGACATATGCCTTGTCACAAAGTAAAATGGGCCATTAATGTCATATTTTGTAAAAATCAGGAATCTGGAGCTGCGGCATATCGCGGGTGACTCTCAAGTCGTTATAAACTGCATCAGCAGACTTGGGCCTATTAATGTCTTTGCACTTTCTCCTTGTTATAAACTGCATCAGCAGACTTGGGCCTATTAATGTCTTTGCACTTTTTCCTTGGCTGGATATGATCAGAATTTTGCAGCTGCCTTGTTCTCTGAACAAGATAAACTGTATTTTATGTTTTGGATAAGCATATTCTTAGGGAGGCTGGCAGGTTCCATATGTTTGGTCCTTGAGGTTTATACTTTGGTTTTTTTGGTAAATTTGTGGTCAGGGTCTTGGTTTTTGGACTCTTTGTCTGTTTCTGTTTTTGTGTTAATTACTTATCTTTTTGGCTGGGGCAGCCAATTTACTAATTGTCTGGGGTATTTATGCTCAATGTGCTGGGCTGGTAGTTTTCTGTCTTTGGAATGCTGTGAGTTTAAAACAATCACCTTGGTTTGGAGTATGTTTTTATACTTTTTATCATATACTTTTTTAATAAAGTATAGTCTTTTTACTGTGTGAAAAAAAAAAGTAGAACTGGCCATTATTGCCTTGAGAGACACAGTATTGTTCTTGGATATATATGTACCCATTATATGTGGATTTAAAAAATTAAAAAATAAAATTTAAAATTGAAAGTTATTTTTTCTAAATAAAAACTAAAGTATTTCACATTTGGATTTATGTGGGAGCACGATATATAATTTTAAATCTGGATTTTTTATATGTAAATATTAAAAATATATATTGAAAAATATTTACTTAAAATTAAAAAAACAAAGTGGTTTAGTTTGGATTTCTATAAATGCATTATATATAATTTTAGGTTCCAAAATATATATATATATATATATATAATTTATTTTTATTTGTATCTTTGTTGAGTTAATACATAATTTTGTTATTAAGTTTATATCTTATTTTATGTGAATGCAACTTGAAAACATTTCTTTGTAGTGGGCTTTAGAGCCATATTTAAGTTTAATAAACATATTTAACAATATAAATTACCATAAATCCATTTTAACTTTGATCTTGTATCAAAGTTTGTGTTTTATCTTTTTTTATCTCTCTTGATGCTTAAATATATAGGTTTAAAATGGTTCTATGTTAGTGTATATCTATTGCATGTGTTATAAAACACATATGCGATATATCGCAAGTGCATTCAATAACATAAATACATTATATCACATATGCATTATGATAAAGCATACAAAACACATATGTGTTATATCGCATGTGTGTTTTCTATGCATACAAAACACATATGCTTTGTAATGCATGTACGTTGTAACGCATATGCGTTATTAATACATTAAAATTATACATATTGTGTTCGATAGGTTGAGAGTATTAAGTATGAAACATAATTTAATCAAATTCCTATATATAATCTAAGTCATTTATATAGTGTCAAAAGTGGTCGTTTGATGCCTTGTACATGGCCCTCTTCCCCAACAAGTATTATTATAGTCCTTCGGCCAATCATTCACCCCTAGACCAATGTATGAAGGGCTGAATATCAATACATCGTAGGAAACTACTCATAATGCCCCACCCTTCGTGCCTCCCTTGTTATAGTCTCCCTCATCTCTCCCTCCGTACATCGCTCCATATCCATCTCTCTCTCTCTCTCTCTCTCAATAAATAGCTCTCTCCCTCTCCTCTCCCTCTCTCTCTCTCTCTCTCTCTCAATAAATAGCTCTCTCCCTCTCCTCTCCCTCTCTCTCTCTCTTTTTGTCAATCCCTCTCTTTCTCTCTCTCTCTCTCCTTCAATAAGTCTCTCCCACAACCAATCCCTTGCTACCCCCCTCCCCTTCTTTCACTATTTATCTAGCTCTTTTTCCCACCCTCCTTGCTTAACCACATGTCTTCTTCCCTCCCTCTATATATTTCTCTCTCCCTCTCTCTCTCTCACTATCTCTCTCCCCCTCTATCACTCTCTCTCTATCCCTCTCTCTCTATCAATCACTCTCTCTCCCAATATCTATCTCCCCTCTCTTTATATCTCACTCTCTATCTCTCTCCCTCCCTCGCTCTCTCTCACTATCTCTCTCCCTCCCTTGCTCTCTCTCACTATCTCTCTCCCCCTCTATCACTCTCTCTATATGTCTCTCTCTCTCTCTCTCTCACACACACACACACACACAACCACTCCCTCACTCTTTTTTCCACCCTCCCTTCTTATCCATCCATTTCCTTCCCTCCCTCTCTCTCTTTCTCTCTCCCTCTCCCTCTCTCAATCACTCTCTCGCTCACTATCTCCCCCCCCTCTCTCAATCACTCTTTCCCTTACTATCTCTCTCCCACTCTATCACTCTCTTTCTCTCTGTCTCTCAATCACTCTATATCTCTCCCTCTCTTTTCCCCCCTCTAACATTATTTTCCATTCTCTCTCTCTCTCTCTCTCTCTCTCTCTCTCCCCCACAACCACTCCCTTGCTACCCCCCTCTCCTTCTTTCACTACCTCTCTCTCTCTCTTTCCCATCTCTCTCTCTCTCTCTCTCAACCACAACCACTCCCTTTCTACCCCCTCCCCTTCTTTCGCTACCTCTCTCAATTTTTTTCCCACCCTCCCTACTCATCCATCTATCTCGTCCTCTCCCTCCCTCTCTTTCTCTCTCCTTCTCTCTCACTATCTCTCTCCCCCCTCTCTCTCAATCACTATCTATCTCCCCATATATCACCCTCTCTCTCTCTCTCTCTCTCTCTCTCTCTCTCTCACACACACACACACACAACCACTCCCTTTCTACCCCTTCTTTCACTAAATCTTTCACTAACTCTTTCACTCTTTTTCCCACCCTCCCTAATTATCCATATATTTCCTCACTTCCCTCTCTCTCTTTCTCTCTCCCTCTTTCTCTCAATCACTCTCTCTCTCTCTCACTATATCTCTCCACCTCTCTCTCTCAATCACTCTCTTTCTCTCACTATCTCTCTCTCCCTCTATCACTCTCTCTCTCTATCCCTCAATCACTCTCTCTCTCTCTCTCTCTCTCTCTCTCTCTCTCTTCCCTCCTTCCTCATTCTTTTCCAATCCCTACCTCTCTCTCTCTCTCTCTCTCTCTCTCTCTCTCTCCTCTACCCATCCTTCACTCACTCACTCTCTCCCACAACCACTCCCTTGATACCCCCTCCCCTTCTTTCACTACCTCTCTCGCTCTTTTTCCCACCCTCCTTGATTATCCATTCATCTCCTTCCCTCTCTCTCTCTCTCAATCGCTCTCTATCTCGCTCTCACTATTTCTCTCTCACACTATCTCTCTCTCTCTCTCTCAATCACTCTCTATATCGCTCTCACTATTTCTCTCTCTCTTCCCACTCCCTCATTATTTTCCAATTTCTCTCTCTCTCTCTCTCTCTCCCCCAAAACCACTCCCTTTCTACCCCCTCCCCTTCTTTCACTACCTCTCCCACTCTTTTTCCCGCCCTCCCTACTTATCCATCTATCTCTTTCCCTCCCTATCTCTATTTCTCTCTACCTCTCTCTCTCTCAATCACTATCTCTCTCTCTCTCTCAATCACTCCCTCTCTCACTATCTCTCTCCCCCTCATAACTTCTAGCTTGCAAATACAGCTGAGGCCCAACCAACTGAGCTAGTTGTTGGGGCTTCACCATTTCCACCTAGCAATAAGGGGTGAGGAAAGATGAAAATAAGAAAGAAATAAAGATCATAATATTATTATTTCTCTATTAGCTCACCACCCTACCACATAAGTGAAAGTAAAAGAAAATAGTAGGAACTTAAATAATATTATAGATTTTAAAATATATGTAGTAAAATGCCACATATCCTAATCTAATATATATACATATATATTTAATAATATATGAATTAATCTCTCTCTCTCTCTCTCTCTCTCTCTCTCTCTCTCTCTCTCTCACACACACACACACACACACACACACACACACACACATATATACACTCGATGTTGATATTTGGGATGTTCCATTTGGAAACCAAGTGGATAACGTGAAGGTTGGAGTTATTCTAGGGTTTTCAACCTCTAGTGAGAACTCCACTAGAATATCATTTTTACCTTTCTCTAGGACAATTGTTGCGGGTGATCAGGTATCGAAAGGAATGGCTAAGGGGTTTCATCTCAACCCACATGCTTTGGCCTGGTCCATGGATGGATCTATGCCTCCACATCCCTATTATGTGTGGTCTGTAAACTTAGACTCAATTTTGATGCAATGAACCCATAGATACATGGCATCAAAGAGGCCCTAGGTTCAAGGAGTGTTTTCTTCGAGCCCACTATAATTATTGAATGAGATTTTGGGTTTGGCCCTCAACGATCTAATCCATTGATTGGTCTTCCCAGCTTAGAATACAATGGTTTCCTCACCATCTCTAGAGGTTCTATGGAGCAGTGTGTTCAAGTTTCCGATGAGGTCCCTTCTGGAGAGGTTTTCCATACTCCGTAGGAAATGTTAGAAAGGGGTCAAGAACTTGTGGGGATTGAGAGCGGTGGATTTGTCAAGGAGAAGGAACAGGTGGTTTCAGATATTAGGGATGGCACCCATAGGGCTCAAAAGAAGCATAGGGTTTTGAAAAATAAAGTCTAAACTCAAACGTTGATTGTGGGTGAAGATATACAATTACACAGTGTTGTTAAAATGGTGGAAATAGTTGTTATTGGGCAAGTCCATTGCCAGATATTCAATGTTAAGACTCTCACAGACTGGGAAATTTCCCATTGGGGCCAACATATCGGTTACACTCCAAAGGTGTTTGGATTAGAAAAAAGTTGGTTTGTGTTTATTATGCAGAAGGTGGAGGATGTTTAGTGGGTCCTGCAAAAGAATTGGTGCATAGGTGCAGCCCCAATCACCCTAGAGATTTGGTCTCCATGTTTTGATGCCCAAAGTGAACATTTGGACATTGCCCCTCTATGGGTTCATTTTTCAGGACTTCCATTGGATTATTGGTCAATGGACATTCTAAGAAGTATTGAGAACATGTCAGGTGAATTTCATGAAGCCGATATGTCATTTGAAGAATCTAAAGAAATGTCGGTTGCTAGGATTCTAGTTACAATAGACATGATGGAAGGGTTGCAAAAGGATATTGAAATAGAGCGAGGTCTTTTTACACTCATCCAAAAGATAGATTATGAAGGTGTTCCCTTCCAGTGCAGGCAGTGCCACCTGTATGGGCACATTGTAGATGACCGCCATCTTCCTTTCAGGGAGAGACTGGATAGGGTTGTTCATGAACCAAATATGCGTCCAAAATATTTTGGCACTTAGGGATGGGGATGGATGCCACAAATTCAAACAATCAAGGAAGGGTCCCTAGTGGAGAAGCATAGTCGGGTTTCAGTAGAGGGTATTAATTTTAGGACATTCACCCGCAAGGTTCTGGCCTTTGTTTGAATGATAGACATCAAGGGGATCATGTAGATGAAGTATTTCATTCAGAAAACCAATGTACGATTCAGTCCATGCTTCTTTATAAATTAAGAATCCTCCACTTCAACCTTATTCTATTGTTTATCAATATTTTATCAGTTCATAGACTCCCACACTCTCTATTGCACATTCGATGGCTTCACTCTCCTTGATTTTTCCCTCTTGCATGGTTTCTTTCCCAGTTATCTAGACAAACTGTATGTTATCCCAAAATTTTTCCACATCATTACAAGAATCGTCAAAGGAGTCTGAGGGGAACCTAAATAAATAGAACTTTAGGCCTATTAGCTTGTTTGGGACGGTCCGACTGCGGCTGTGAACCCATTTTCCCGCATCCCGCCTGCGGCTTTCAGCCATTTTTCTGCAACCCACCGGCGTCTTTCGGCCATTTTCCTGCGTCCCACCTGCGGCTTTCAGCCATTTTCCGGCATCCCGCCTGCGCCTGTCGACCTTTTTTCGGCGTCCCGCCTGTGGTTTTTAGCCATTTTCCTGCAACCCGCCTATGCCTGTCGGCCTTTTTCTGGCGTCCCGACTGCATCTTCCAGCCAAAATCCCACAACCCATCCGCGACTGTTGAGCTATTTCTCGCGGTCCGACCGCACAGATTTGCCACAAACCCGCAGTCTGTTTTCTACATTTTTTCACTGTTTTGAACCCAGCACTTTGCTGCACTATTTTCTGCACCTGCATAGCCATCTGTCCTGCCTGCATCCATACTTCCCTACAGCCTTTTTTGCAGTAGTATTTCTGTTCCATTTACAGAAATTTTTTTTTAAATTTCAGCATTTTAATTGAAAAGAGAAATTTTGCATTTCAAAGTTTACATTCTGTCTTGTTATTTTTAGTTAGAAAGTTGCCCACCCTCGTGGCACTTTTACTTGGGTTCATCATCATCTCACCCGCACACACTCTGTCACCTGATTCAAGTGAGCCCTAAAAAACTACTTAACACAACCAACATTCTAACCCGACTTGGGGAACACATAAGAATTTTTGTAGTTAGGTAGGATCGGGGGGATAGGCATCCAAATAACACCCCTCAGTTGCTTACACTTGAGACATAGTTGTTGTCCATTAGGGAACCAAAATCCCCTAGTATTTTTTGGCACAGTCACAACCAGTTTATCAGAGGGCCTCTCCCCTAGGAGGGTTGAAATCGCCAAACTGGTTCCGGAGGCCTGAGTGGAATACCGCACTCCATTCAGTAACCGAAGGCTACCTTTCGCAGTTCTCGGGGTATCCCTGTATGGGGATACTGCGGTAAAAGGACCAAACGGCAGATTCACCTTTTCTGGACGTGTCATGAACGGGGTATCTTAGTTGCCTTTCTTCTAGGATTGACTACCCGGTGTCCCTCCCGGTAGGGGGATATCTTTAGCCACTTGGCTCTACTATCCATATTGTCTGACTTGGATTTCATCACCTTATAGAGGATATGTCTAGTTGAGTCAGAATACTATTTAGCTAGGTGTTTGCATGCTCCCTTACCTCCTTTTGGTCTAGCGAGTCCACCATTTTTATTTTTTAGGAAACCTGCTGCTTGTTGGTATTCTGACCATTTCTATTGATACTCCACTTATTGTAACACAACTGTTACAGTAAGTGTTTTGAGTTGGTTGTTGGCCTGAGTGCCATATTTTTTGAGCTCTCCTTCTACACACTTGGTTGCATTAGGGTTTTCAAGCTGTTTTTCACTCAACACAACCCCCAGATATTTGACACCATCTGTCACCATTGAGTCCCCGAGACATTCTCGGCGCCTCCGGGACGAGCCCCCACAGCACGGTTCACTTGACACCACTCATCATAGACATAGATCTTCATCACTTGATACCACTCATCATAGATCTCGAGCTTTGTCACTTGACTCCACTCGTCAATGGCATCGAACTCCGTCACTAGATCTTGATGCCCCTTATTTTACCTCTGATTCTGAGGCAGAGTCTGAGAACCCCATTTACACTGCACCAACCAGCCCCATGGCTGGCATGACTTCCACCCCTTTCTTTGTAGGGACCATTGGTGGAGCATCCACCACCACACCAGCTACCACACTTGCTTTGGGCATGCCCTCGATGGGGCCCGCATCTACCATTCCGATCACTGTACCCATTCCAGTAGCTGGCATACCTAGCGCCACTCCATCAGTGACTCACACTACCCTTGGCGATGCAGGACTGTCCCATACCACTTTCGTTCCTCCACTTGGGGGCAACATCCCTCCACCAGCCCCTACACTTGGGGGCATTGGCCCCAACATGGTCACACCCACTAGTATGTCACATCCTTCTACTAGTTTGCCATTCATGGCTAGCCTCAACCTTCCTGACCTAGCTATACTGACTAACGACCCCATCAGACACGACCCTACATGGCCTCACATGCCCACCAAGCTTCCCTCCGACATCCCAAAGTTTGAGGGCAAGGAATGTGAGGACCCCCAGAACCATATTATGTCCTTCCATCTATGGTGTTCCTCCTACTCCATAGTGGATGACTCTATTCACCTCCGTCTGTTACAGCGCACCCTCATTGGCTCTGCAGCGAAGTGGTACATCGAGCAACCCCATGGGACCCATGCCACCTTTACCTCCCTTGCCTCCACTTTCCTGCAGTTCTTTCAGTTACCTATCTGCTATGACGCGGGAGTTGAGATCCTACTGTCTTGCAGATAGAACATGGCTACCCACATCACTGACCACATTTATGAGTGGCGTCAACGTTGTACCCTCTGCAAAATCAAGTTAGACGACCGTATCTTCTTAGATTGGTTCCTAAAATCCCTCCTTCCTGTCATTGCCAAGGATGTGGCATCCGAACGACCCCAGTATGAAGAAGAGGCCATGCTCAAAGCCTAGCAATTTGACCTCATATACGCCCAGTCGGGTTATCTGTATACCATCATACCTGATGCCCCTTGGGGCGATTCCTCCCAACACGATGCACCGGGGCCATCCCATGCCGCAGATGGCATCATTGGTCATATTTCCTCGCATCCCCAACAATTTTCCATAGCACATACTAGCCATGGCCCCGACCTTTCGCGGGCTACATCTCAATCTGGAGCAACCAATTCGTATGCTCCCGTGGCATATCACCACCATTCCCACGGACCCTCCTGTCCACCTCAGTGCTTTGGTCATGTGTCCCCCACTTATGCCCCACCAGTCGCACCTCATCCCTATTACCACCCACAGGCTGCCCTAACTCCTGTGCCTTCTCAAGCCCAGCCTGCTTATTACCCCCCACAGGCTGCCCCAGCTCCTCTGTCTTCTCAAGCCCAACATGCTTATTACCCACCACAGGCAGCCCCTGCAGCAAACCCCCAACCCGCTCCGCAGCCATATCAGCAACCCTCATAAGGTTCAGCACCTGTGCAGCCTCCCCCTACTTATTATCCACCGCAGCCTGCTCCCGCACCTGCATAACCCCAGAACCCACCTGCTGCCCAAGGGCAAGTATACGCCCAACAGAATCTGCAGCAGAACCAAAACAACCAGCGCCAACAGGGCCAGCAGAACCGTGGCAAAGGTCGTAACCGTGGGAACAACCAACCTCCAAACCAAGGTGGTCAACCTCCCAATCCCCCAACCAACAATAATGCGGAACCTGCCAACCAGAACCTTGATCGACCGCCCAAGCAAGCCAAAAATCCTAATTTGCGAACAAACCATCCTTGTTCTATTTGCGGGGTCTATGGCCACTACACACATGCTTGCCCACATTTGGAGCGAGCTCGGAAACTCTGGACTGATGATGCCCATCGCCAAGGGCACGCGGCTCCTCAAGCGCCACCCAACCCACCACCCCCTTAGCAACAACCTTTAGTGCTGCAAAACCCCTTACCTA
The DNA here is from genome assembly GCA_027924585.1 of Larix kaempferi. Taxonomy (NCBI): domain Eukaryota; kingdom Viridiplantae; phylum Streptophyta; class Pinopsida; order Pinales; family Pinaceae; genus Larix; species Larix kaempferi. The sequence continues at coordinate 2,046,539 of BSBM01000881.1, read as the reverse complement.
CCCAAGGCGTAGTGAACACTCAGCCATTGGCTCCCCCTCAAGGCAACGCGCCACCACAGCAACAGATCACTTATGCCGCTCCTGATCAACCCATGTTCGATTCAAGTACCCACCACTTGTTGATGCTGTCCTCCGCTGATGTCAACCTCCAAACCCGTTGGAACCAATATGGCTCCACCCCTGAAGCCCCTCCCGTCGACAAAACTCCTAACTCTCATCCCATTGATCAGACGTTACGTATACCTCCGGCTCCCCTCAATGGTGCCTCTAAAGCACCTCGCTTCCCACTTCGTTGCATCAACAATAACCCCAATGCTCGTGCTGCGTCAAATTACAACATTGTAGATGACTTATCCCAATCTCCCGCAGCCATGTCTGCGTTGGAAGTCTTAAAAAACTGTCCTTCACAGCGTAAGACTTTACTTTCCTCCATTGGTGCTATTGACCCAAATGATTCGCAATTGATGGCCTTCGATTTGGACCAGTCCGAACCACGCCTACCTTCCACTTTAGCATTCCAAGTTTCTGTTTCCATTCGGAATCTTGTCATCCATCGATGCATCATCGATGAAGGTGCCTCTACATGCGTTATGTCCACATTCGTTTGGCAGAAGTTGGGATCCCCTACTCTCCAACAGTCAACCACTGCGTTGCGAGCCTATGATGGCCGTTCAGCTCAACCCCGAGGTATATTAGCTAATGTCCCCGTCCAGTTGGCTGGTAAAACCGTACTCATTGACATAGAGGTCATCAATGCCCAACTTGATTATAACCTCTTACTTGGCCACAGCTACATGTATGCTATGCAGGTGGTTGCCTCATCCATTTTTCGTACCATGATGTTCCCCCATGACAGACGCGTGGTCAAGGTCGACCAACTTACCTATTACGATCCAAGTGCCCCCGCTGCACCCGAGAATGTTCTCCCCATGGTTGAACAACCTGTTGGTGGTGCAACTACCTCATTTGTTTCCTCTATGGGACCCGGAGTTTACCAGATACGTCGATGACCTCTACATTTCAATCCATTCCTCCCCCGTCATCTGCACTCGAAGTATCTGACCTATGTACCCTTTCCCACAATACGCAAACACCCAACAATCAACCGCCCTTGTTACCCAAACCACCATTGGTACCTAGTCACATTGGTGTTACACCCATCCACACAATCCCCTTCCTAGTCCCTCCCTCGGGAGTAGTAAGCGCCCTGGTTATGTCTACTCTTAGCTTCCCTGGGTTAACCTTAGGATTACCCATGTGGTATATTTCGCCTCCCATTCCCCCGCCGACACCAAATGTCGTCCTACAACCGATGCAACCCATTGCTACCACTAGTCAGCCACCTCCCGGTGTCACTACCCCTTCGTCATCTACGAATCCCCCCCCTCTTATCGAGCCCACTGGGGGCAGAGGTCCACAACCATACACTGTTGTACCCCCTCCCAAGGAAGTTAACCCCCCCGTGTTTCGTGCTCCCCCCAAATGCTCATTGTGTGATGAGTTAGGCCATCCAACTCATCAATGTCCACAGTTACCTGTATTACAGGAACACATGCAAATGCTCAATGATGACCCTAACATCTCGGTTGTCGAACTCGATCCAACCCCTAAGCCGCGCGATAAATCACTGCGTACCAACCACCCTTGTGCAATATGCGGTGTTTACGGCCATTACTCACATCACTATCCCGATCTCCCAGATTACAGAGCTGCTCTCTACGAGATGAATAATTTGGACCTTGAGATGGCACCCCCCACCATTGACGAGATCCACCCCCCGATCTCATCCCCATCCGGAGAGATTAACACCATTTATATGATCTCTTCAACTACCCCTCCCCCGTCAATCGATTTGACCACTCAATATTTCCGTAATGATGAGGATATTCTTGAGGCTCTCACTGCCCCGGATTATCCCTGGGACGACATGCACCATCGTTCCTATTTCCTTCCAGAAGACTCCTCCTCTACCACAGCTACCCAATTTGCGGTTGAGTCCAAATATTTCCTTCCTACCAAAGTCGACTGGTTTAAGGATCCTATTCCCGCTCCTGATGCATTTGAGGAAGGTAACATGGCCAACATCTCACCCACAATCCAAATTGATATTGCTGCCCCAGGAGGTGCCCCTGAACTCATCACCTTAGGAGCCTCCTGTAGTGAACATGAGATTGGAGAGTACAAAAAACTTTTCCAAGAATTCCGTGATGTCTTTGCCTGGTCCTATACCGAAATGCCTGGTCTTGACCCCGCTATTATAGAGCACCACATTGACACATGGCCAGATGTACCCCCCGTTCGACAGAAACAGCGCCCCATTCATCCTTCCAAGCTCCCCGTTGTTAAAGCAGAGGTCGAGAAACTTCGCAAGGCAGGATTCATTTATCCTATTGCATACACCACCTGGGTTTCAAACCCCATTCCTGTTAACAAAAAACAAGGCACCATTAGAGTGTGTACTGACTTCCGCCATTTAAACCGAGCCTATCCCAAAGACAACTTCCCCACGCCATTTATTGACCAACTCATCGATGCGTGTGCAGGGCATGAAGTCCTATCTTTCATGGACGGTTTTTTCGGATACAACCAGATTCAGGTCCATAAGGAGGATCAGTACAAGACTACCTTTACCACCCCATGGGGCACCTTCGCCTATCGCGTCATGCCTTTCGGCCTCAAAAATGTTGGTGCCACCTTCCAGCGGGCCATGACCTATTGTTTCACGATTTGGTCCATATCCTACTAGTCTATCTTGACGACCTTATAGCTCATTCCCAGAAACGATCAGACCACCTTAACGATCTCCGGCAAGTTTTTCTGCGTTGTCGCAAATATAAAATCTGCTTGAACCCACACAAGTGTGTATTTTGCGTTCCAGCAGGCCAGTTGTTGGGTTTCATTGTTTCCCAGAAAGGAATTGCTGTTGATCCCCTGAAATTCCAAGTCATCTTAGACCTTCCCTCTCCTCGCATGCTTCGGCAGCTCCAGAGTCTGCAGGGGCGATCTAATTTCCTCCGTCGCTTCATTCCTGACTATGCCACCATGTTCATGGTTTATTACGCTTGCTTCGTACCAACATACCCTTTGTTTGGGATGAGCAAGCAGAAGCTGCCTTCGGAGCCCTCAAGAAAGCTCTCACACAAGCCCCTTTGATCTCCCCTCCGGATTTGTCTCAGGACTTCATCCTTTACGTCTCGGCATCCGAGCATGCCGTGTCCAGAGTCCTGGTTCAAGGGACTAGCCCTAGCTGTGGTCTTTTCCATCCAAAAATTGTGACACTATATTTTACTTAGTCATACCACAGTTGTCGCCGACTCCAACCCCATGTTCTATCTCTTAAACCGGCGGCTCCTGCAAGGTCGTGTTGCTAAATGGGTCATTATTCTCCAAGAACATGACCTCACTTTCAAAACCCCTAAGAGCACTAAAGCCCTTGCGCTTGCCCAGCTCATCACTGATCTCCCCTCCCTTCTGCCGTCCCCACAAATCTCCAATGAGTTACCCGACAATCACTTGTTCACTATCTCGTCTGATGACCCATGGTACGGTGATATTTTGCTATACCTTCGCATGCAGAAGTTCAGACCCAACATCAGTCGTGATGGACGCCGGCGTATCCGTCACCAGGCCTCTCGATATCTCCTCTTAGGCGATTCCCTTTACCGGCGAGGGGTTGACATGATTCTCCATCGTTGCCTTACACACGAGGAAGCTGAACACGTCCTCAATGATTGTCATAGCGGTGCCTGCGGCGGCCATTTCTCTGGAATGGCCACCGCCCAAAAGGTCGTCCGCGCTGGATACTTCTAGCCCACACTCTTTACCGACTGCATCACCGCGGTCAAACATTGCCATAATTGCCAACTTTTTGCCCCCAAGGCCCGGACACCTCCTGCTCCATTACATCTAGTCGTCACCATTGGTCCCTTCTGTAAGTGGGCCATCGACTTCATGGAATGTAAACCCCCATCCACCAACGGCCATAAGTACATCATTGTCGCCATTGATTACTTCACCAAATGGGCCGAAGCCATGCCCACCTTCAATTATACATCTGACACCGCTGCTCGTTTCTTTTTCAATCATGTTATCACTCGATTCGGGGTCCCCAAACAATTGGTCTCAAACCATGTTTCCCACTTCGAAGATTCTGTTTGGCGTGAGTTATCCACCCTCCTCAAGTTCGAACATCAATATTCCTCTGCTTACTACCCACAAGGGAACGTCCAAGTAGAGGCCATTAACAAGATTCTCAAAACCATCCTTCAGCGCACTGTTGACCGGCATAAGTCCAATTCGCACCACATGTTGTTCCCTGCCTTATGGGCTTACCGTACCTCCACCAAGACCGCCACCCGGTTTTACCCCATTTCATTTAGTTCACAGTGTAGAGTCTGTCCTCCCCATCGAGTGTCAGATACCTGCCTTACACATCGCCGTCGAGCTTCTCCTCGATACCTCCCCACTTGAGCAACGTCTGTTATCCCTAGAACAAGCTGATGAAGACCGTCGTGCCACTCTCCAGACCATTGAAGCCACCAAGAACCGCTCCAAAGCTGGTTACGACAAACATGTACACCCTCGAGCTTTCCGTGAAGGGGACCTCATCCTCGCCTATGACCAAGCTCACGACAAAACTGGTAAAGGAAAGTTTGAATCCATGTGCCAAGGCCCTTACATCGTGCAGACCTGTCTCGACAAGGGGGCATACATTTTAACTGACTCAGAAGGTCACCCTTTGCGCAACCCTCGTAATGGGTTGTATCTTAAGCGTTTTTATCCCTAAATAAACTCGCGGCCCCATTGGTCCGTATTGTACAGTTTGCTCTTTTTTTTGTTTTTCACCTTTTTTACCGCAATATTACATTCCTCATTTTTTGCATGACCACAGATGGACCATCTTCCACCTCATTACATTGGCTTCGCTGACGGAGCAAGCCGTTGGTCTCCAAACCTGGCTTCTGCAGCATGGGTCTTATATTCCCCTTCACATGAACCGATTCACCTTAACGGAATATGTATAGGCGCTACTACCAATAACCAGGCGGAGTATGATGCTGTGACCGGTCTCCTGACTGCTGCCCTCCAGATGGGCATATGTCACCTTCATGTGTTCCTTGACTCCCAGCTACTTGTCTCCCAGCTCAACAACTGCTACTAGGTACATGATCCCTGCCTCTTTAGAAAATTCCTGCGCACAAAACAACTCAGCCGACAGTTTGAATCCATAACATTCACCCATGTCCCACGAGCTCAGAATAGTGTCATAGATCAAATGGCTAACAACATCCTAGATTGGCACATCAATCACACCATGTAAAACGTCCATCATGCATCATCATCCCATAACATCTCATCAAAAATATATAAAAACCCAAAAAGCTTACAAGGGGCATCCACATGCCTATCATCAAATAAACATTTGCATCCATGTGCAATACAAAATCAAACCACATTATTATACAGGGGCATCCACGTGCCTAATCCTACATACATCATGTTGCATCACATACAATATACAAGGGGCATCCACATGCCCATCATTCTATACTACTTGCATCCACGTGCAGTACAAACATATCACAAACCATAAGTGCATCCACGTGCAGTACAAACATATCACAAACCATAAGCGCATCCACGTGCGTACACTACATCATCATAGCCAAAAGGTGCATCCATGTGCATATATATATATCAAAAAATACATGTCCAAATGCTACACATGTTCTTAGTACCCCCGTACTCAGCTATACAAAAAAATATCTATACATCCCTATGCCTCATAGAATACATGCTGTAGCTACAAAATCGGGAGGAGTCCCCTGCACTCCCTAATGAGAGTCATACCCTGCATCACTGCCTGCATCAGCTGCCTTTGAGTCCTCACCTCGCTCCTCCTCCGGCAGCTCCTCATCCCCTGCAGGCTCCTGTGCCCGACCTCTATCTGCTAAGATAGCCACCCGGATCGTGATCGACCGGAACTCTCGTGGCGCCCTCAGACAATCCTGGATCACATCAGGATCCACGTCCCGCCACCCTTCATCGGTCACTCCGACCAGCAACCGATCCAGAAGCGTCCGCACAGCCTCCAGCGTCCCGTCGACGCACCTCCCCTCGCCCTGGCAGGGCTAGCACCGCCACATGCCCCCTGCACGCTACCTGACTTGGTGGTGGTCTCGGGCCAACATCTGTAGATCACACATCAGTCAGTAACAATATATATCATAACACCTACCATACACAAATCTTGACATCCATAACATGTAAGTAAATCAATACGTACCATCTGGTCCCCATGCCTGCCCTGGCGGTCGTGGTGCCTCCGGATCCCCGGTGTAGTCCATATCCCTATATGGATAGTCATCCAGTGTCAGCGGCATCTGCAGCCACTGAAGGTAAAGCTCCTGGGTAAAGTATCTACCCACCTCACCGCCACCTCGACGGCACATCATCTCTCCCCACCGCACCATGCGCGGCTCCCTCAATCCTCCTGCCCTGATCGGCACCCGCAGCCGCAGTGTAGGTACCCACTCCATGAAGAAAGCACAAAGAAAGGATCCATAACAGAATCCCTTGCCAAATTCCTTCACCGATGTCAACTTCCGCTGAACACAAGTGAGGAACATATGGCCCCACACATAATAGACACCATCCAGTACGCGCTCCACTAGCTGCATCTGGCCCCCGGACACCTTCTCAGGTGACTGGGACCCCAACACACGAACCACGCATGCCGCAATGGTCTGTACTGATGGATCCTATAGGTCCACTACCCGAAGTGCATTCCTCTGCACCGTCGCCTCTGGAACACAGTACCGCTCTAGCATATCCTCCATATCTACATCAGCGGATACTCGCGGCTGCGTATCCGCCACCCTACCCAGACAGGGCAACCCCGTTAGGAAGTATACATCCGCCAGGGTGAGGTCCACCCTCTCAACCTGCACCCTAAATTCCTGTATGTCTGGCTCCCAGAAACTCAATAGCCTGTTCAGCAGCAACGCTGCTGACCGCATCATAGGTACCTACGCGAACTTCAGTAGTCCGCACAATCCCAACACTGATCGCACATGACGATCCTCCTGGATGACAGTCACTATCTCATCCGGGACCTCTCGCTCTCTCCAAAGTACCAGCGGCATCCTGTCAAACACGCAAGGCAAACTCATCAGACTCATGTCAAGGAAGTAACCCTACGCCCCCCCCCCCTAGGGAACCCTAACAGCTCGATCCCAGTCGCAGCTTTAGGGCCCCTCACCACGGTTTCCAACCGCGGCTATCAATCCTAAAGTCACGGTCCCAAACTGCGCCTGTAGGGGTCGAACTCGCAGTTTTGAACCACGTGTCCAGCCTCGAAACACGCGGTACCCGACCGCGTATTCTGGCCCGGACCTCGCGGTCCCCAATCGTGTGATCCAGCTTGGAACCCACGGTCCCCAACCACGGTTCCATCCCACAAACCCACGGTCCACCTCACGTGGACCGTACAAATATACCCCTGGGACCCACTACCCCCGAACCCAATGAAAATGTAGGTATGAGTTTGACGGAATACCTGTATCTCTGAGATTTGAAATCAGCCGGTCGGATCACCCAGAAGCACCAACTCAGCTCTAGTCAACTCTGATCACTAGTCAAAGTCAACAAGTACAAATGACACTTGTCATGTTGGACCCACTCACTATTTATAGTCTGTTGACTTTTTCTTGTTTTGGCCATTCTGAACCCATACGGAGTCCATTTTTCGAACCATTTCCACCACTGGAATCAACACGATGAGACCGTCATGATGGTCAACTTGTTTTCTTATTTTTTCCACATCCTTTTTTGAGCATTTTTTAGACACCACTAGTCACCTCGGTTTGCGTGCCACTTCGGCTGCTCTCCGTTTTTGATATATTTTATATCATCGGATTCATTTTTCCGAGCGCGTGATGATGCTTGAGATCATTTCTCGCTCTCACCCCCATATTTTTTGGGTATTTTTTCCAAAACACCCCCCTTCGCCTCGGTTTGCGTGCCACATCAGTTGTTCTCCGTTTTTGACACTTTTTATATCGTCGGATTCATTTTTTCGAGCTCGTGATGATGCTTGAGATCATTTCTTGCTCTCACCTGGTACAGTTTCAACATTGTGTCTCGACACCTTACTGCCTCGATTTGCGTGCCACATCGGCCGCCATCGGATTGTTCCACATTTTTACATGAGCCATTCACTCCTGTCATACTGCAATTATTTCGTTATTTTGCCACCATTCATTACCCCGCAAGGAGGCCCCATCAGTGTTCCCCCCCACCCTCATTCTTGGTCATCATCAATGTTCCTTGATTGAGCACTTCCTCGTTGCTTGGCCATTCCTTTTGTTCGGTATAATTTTATCCCTTTTTCGGGCCAGACAAGTCCTTTACGAAAAAGGCACTTAGGGAGTTTTCGTTAAGCTCTTTTCTGACTCCTAAAACAATGAAAAAATTGCCGAGCAATCTTGCTTCCTTTCATGCTCGTTAAAGTACTTGAAAGGGCATCTATCTGGTATAAGTTTACCCCTTTTTTGGACCTGGTAGACTAATTACGAAAAAGGAATACTCTAGTCACACCGGCTAGAAGAGTTCTTCATTGCATCCTTTTATGCTTCTTCGGGCCTTGGAGACTAACACACGAAAAAAGTAACCCCCTAGAGTCTTCTTAAAGCTTTCAGACTCTCTAAAATTGAAAACAACCATGAGCATGAACTGTCCTGGGCTCGTACAAATCCACATGACAGTACCATTCCATCATTTCAGAGTCTTCTTATCGCTTTCAGACTCCTTAAAATTGAAAGCAATCACGAGCATGAACTGTCCTGGGCTCGTATAAATCCACATGATAGTACCATTTTTCACACACTTCTTCTAGTTCCTTTAACCCATGAAGAAGTCCCCCCGTGCCTCTTGGCATTATGATCGATCATCTCGGCAGCACCCCAATCAAGTCGCCTTTGTTCACAGTATTCTGCATCCTCCTACCCTTTTACCCCAGCTTGAGTCTCACTCATCCCAGTCACTATCCTTGATCCATTACAGCTATGATCCCTTTCCCACCAGTCAGTTTCATCTGCTGCCCGATCATCCCTGCCATCGTACTCTGAACAAAGGAAGTTTGAGTCCACCCACTCTACTTGCCCCGTTATCCCCCACAGTATGTCAGTCCTACCATCAGTACTCTCCCACTTCGGTTCTCCACCTCGCGCTCCTATCAAGGAAACATCATTGCCTTGCTAGTTGCAGGTCTCCCTCTGTCGACGACAGCCCCTCTATTCCAGAGGATAGACCCAGAGGTCCCTGTGCCTTGGACCCATCACCATCAGTGGTGAGTGCCTACGGACCCTTCTGAGAGGAGTCATCATTGCCTCTCCGAGTGGTTGTTTCTCACATGCTCGACTTCAACACCTTGATCGCATCATTGAGAATCACGCAGGGTTTATATCCCTTCAGTTATTGGTCGAAGACCCCGGATTTCCCCCGACTCTAGCACATTGGTGAGTCACTTCAGAACACCCAGTTATATGTTCCCATGGATTTTCGAGTTGCGTTGGTGATTGTATTTGAAAGCCATCCAGTTCTATGCTTCCTTGAGTACCTGATCCAGTTCCAATTCAGTTCCAGTTCAGTGTACCATTGAGGATATGACTCCCCGTCATTATGATCCAGCAGCTCATCAGTTCCTCCGGTACCCCACTTAGTAGCACTGTTGTCATTCCAGTGTATCAGTTTTTCAACTCAGACATGGTCAGCCCCGTAGTATGTCCCAGATTTGTGTCCCCTCTGGACCCTTATGATGTACACAGTGGTTCTCTATGTATCCTACAGGTCCCCCTTTTTCAGGCCTCACAGTTATTTTTTATGTATCTTGATACGAGCATGGGTATGCCCACCTCGTCCATATATTGAGATTCTTCCTCATTCATTATTTGAGGCCATGTATATTTCAGGTCCCCATATTTTGGACCCCATGTTATTATTGTTCTATATCTTGATACGAGCATGGGAATTCCCACCTCGTCCATATGTTTAGATTATTCCTCATACATTATTGAGGTCATGTACTTTCAGTTTTTGCAGTTTGTTTGGGACCGTTGTTCCGGGCTCTAGTTCGTTCCTTCTCTTCTCCACACCCCAGGAAACCCATAAAAGACTTATGATGTCTATCGGCCATACGATGAGCTCCTGCCCTCATACATCAAGGGGCAATCTGTTAACACCCAAAAAGTTCTCACTACCTCATCTACCCCATTACATGACTCATTTGTCCATATTTCCTACCATATTTACCTTCAAACCCTTAAAATCCCACTAAAAAGCCTCCAAAAGGCCAAAAAACCCCTTTTTTTCCCCAAAATAATCCAAAATTCCTCAAAAATAGCAAAAACCCTCTAAAAGGGGAATAAAAAGTATAAAAAAAGAGGAAAAAAGGAGGAAAAAACCCTATACAGCTGACCTAAACCATATGGTTCCCAAAACCATGGGCCAGCACTCCACCACTAATAAATAGGTGATGGAGACCCCTCATTTCATATCCACAATCAAATACACCCTTACTCTGCCAAAATCACTCTTGAAACCCTAGCTCACCCTTGAGCTACTTTCACCTTTGAGTGCCCCTTTGGCCCATTTCCAACCCTTTGGAGAAAGAGAAGGAGCAAAGCTGGAGTTTTGAGCAACCCTCTTGGACCATTGCAAGAACTTCACCAACCTTCACATTGGAGGTAAAATTTTAATATAAAAAGCCATTTATTATCTCTTGTCTTTTATGTTTCATGCACATGTTTAGAATAATTTTCATTTTTAATGCTTAACCTTTTAATTACTGTTTATTGAACTGCTACTAAGGAGTCCATTCTCCTTAGTAGGTGCTCATTTGCACAAGCTGGGGTGAAAACCCTAGCTACATGGGGGGCTGGGGAAAAATCTAGATACCATAGGTGGAGGCAAGGGATGGGGAAGGAATTCCAATATTTCCAAAGCAGACGATAAAGATAGGATTGACTTACCTTTAGGCATGAAATCATCCATTTTTAGGGTGCTTACAGAAGTGGGAACCCTCGACGGGGTTTCTAAATGAATATTCTCTCCTTCCACTGTAGGGTTTGGAGAACTCGACAAAAAAAACATCGCTAAGGAGATTGGTTTCAACCAATTCTTTGGATATTGTTCTCCTACAAGAAACTATAGGTGAAGGGGAACGAAAAAGATAGGATTGACTTACCTTCAGGAAGACAATCATCCATTTTTGGGGTGCTTAGAGAAGTGGGAACCCTCGACGGGGTTTCTAAATGAATATTCTCTCCTTCCATTGTAGGGTTTGGCGAACCCGACCAAAAACTCATCGCTAAGGAGATTGGTTTCAACCAACTCTCTAGATATTGTTCTCCTACAAGAAACTATAGGTGAAGGTGAATGAATTGAATATCTCTTAAAAATTATTTTTAAGGACCGATACGTTATTGCATCTGATGTGAGAGGACGCTCAAGAGGTATTTCAATTGGGTGGAACCCTTCAATCATCAAGGTCATAGACAACTGGGATTTTGAAGTGGGATTGGCCATTGAATCTCGAGTTGAATCCCTAGGGCTGACCTATAGGATCCTTAATATATATGGGCCTTATAGTAACCACTTTGGATCCCATGGCAGGTTTTTTCACACATTGGTTGGAAACTAATGATCTTATGGAAATCCAAACAATAAATATTAAACCCAGTTGGAGGAATATGAGGGTGGGAGATTACATAATAGTGAAGAGGCTTAACAGATTTATACTTAAGGTATAGTTGGTAGAGATCCTGGAAAGTGTGAGAAAATGGGTTGGATGTGGGAGGGAATATGATCATAGCCCTATATTCTTAGAAATTAAAGTCGGGACTAGTAAACCCCCTGCTCCTTTCAAATTCAAATCGGGATGCTTAAAGATGAAACAAGAAGTTCTCCATAGTCTAAAGTCCAAACAAAAGGTTTAATCATAAAAATCGACCTATCCAAATCATATGATATAATAAATTGGATGTACATCGGACTTCTGCTTGCACACTTAGGATTTGAATTCCCGTTTATTAATTGGATAATGAGCTGCATTTCCTTGGTTACTTTTGATGTTCTAATTAACGGATTAACATCTCCATTCTTTGGAGTAGAAAGAGATCTACGCTAAGGATTTCCCATGTCTCCTTTATTGCTTCTATTGGTTGTTGAAGGGTTGAGTAGATCTCTAACGGAGGCCAAAAGGACTAGAAGACAGAAATGAGTTCGTATTTCAAATAATCTGTATATAACTCATCTACTATTTGTTGATGACATCCTAATTTTCCGTGATGGATCAAGGAGGGATGCTAATAATCTTGTCAACATTCTTGATTTATTTTGTCAAGCAACATGGATGGTTATACATGTTAGAAAATCTACTCTTTGTTATATAAATCTGGAAGAGGCTAAGGTAAGCTACTACAAGGAAAAATTTATCTTCCCTTCAGTTGATCTTGATTCTGGTTTAAAATATCTTGGCTTTATTCTTAAGCCAAACAACTATCAGAAAAAAGGACTGGATGTGGCTATTCTCTTTAATCTAGAAAATAGAATACAAATTTGGTTCCACAGATGGCTTTCCATGGTAGGAAGACTAGTTTTAGTTAAATCAATGTTGAAAGCAATCCCAATCTATTGTATGTTTTAGCTTTGGTTCCTAAAGGTATACTGGAGAAATCCAAAAGAATTTGTGCATGTTTTCTATGGAGTGGACACAAGGATCATTATGTGGTGCCTTGGTTCAAATGGGAAAAGAAATTGTTCCTAAAGCCATAAGAGGATGGGGCCTGAAAAATATCTTCTTGTTTTCAAAATCATTAGCAGCCAAGGGGATTTGGATGATTCTTACTACTAACATCCCGTGTATGGAATGTTTTAGAACAAAAGTATATTTTTCTAAAATCCATTATGGGTTCGGTTCACTCTCCTAATAAGAAACCTAATAATGCTTCCATCATCTAGAAAGCCATAATAATCTCCTTTGATATTATAGGAAACATACTTGCTTGGAGGATTGGAAAAGGGAAAAAAGTGTGGATTGGTATGGATACATGGCCTAGAAGTAGAGATAGACATCTCATGCCCATGGACATAGTGAAAATTCTATGGGGGATTGGATTCTATACTTTGGACCAGGTAGTAGATCAAATGTCTACTACAATTTAGAAACAAGGATGACTATATGCTAGAGCCATTGCAATGGAAAATGTGAATCATGGGACTTGGGATGTTTATATGAGTCCCTAGAAGAGGCACATATTCATATTAGGTATTTGGAGGATGGGATGATATGGGATCATGACCATCAGGTTTCTATATCCCAAAGCAGGTTTCTATTTAATTAAACATAGACATTCAAAATAGGGAGATTTGTTGGTGGTGGAAAAGACTATGGAAACTAAAATGCCCTTCAAAATATCACTTTCCTATACGGTGCTATAGAAAATAAGATTCCTGCATGGGACAACCTTCAAAAAAGAAAAATGGAGGGAACTAGCTGGTGCACTCTCTGCAAATCAAATGAGGAAACACTTTCACATATTTTTCTAAAATGCCCATTTACAAGAACGACATGGTTGGAACACAGCAGAGTTACTAGTAAGTATTTCACATGGAATGGGGATACAATTGACTTGGCACTTCATGAATGGTTAAAAAAAATAGAATTCCACAACTTTAAATCTCCACCTTTAATTGCCACTTGGGGCATCTGGTTGGTTAGAAACAACTCAATTTATTAGCAAAAAACTATAGTTCCAACTTTGGTAGTTGCCACATGCATTGCAATCCTATCAAATTTCTCACAAGTAAAGGGACTTCCTCTATCTGTATTATCACGTAGATATCAACAAATCTAAGCCTCGGGCCTTCTTCGATTGGACTTCACAAAATGAACAATCCAGTTGTGGTGGAGGTGCCATATTATACCTTTTTAATTCTCACTTTTTCAAAATTTCATTGGGTTTTGGGGTAGGGACAACGACTATGCAGAACTGTTATCCCTGAAAAGCCTCTTAGCATATGCCGTGGAAAAACAAGTGCAATATATACAAGTGTTTGGGGATTCAATTTTAGGACCGTAAATTGATTTAATGGAGCAAAAATATGCACACACATGAACTTGATCCCTAGTCTTGCTGATATTATGTATATAAAATTAATATTTAACTCATTTTCATGTACCCATGTCTACAGGGAGAAGAACAAAACACCAAATTCCCTTTCTAAAGAGGGCCTTCAGCTGGCTATAGGAAAATTTAAGTAATTGAACAGAACTAGGGTCAAAGCTTCCAACATTATCACTGGCCTTTCATGGATAGACAATGTATTTTGACTTCAACTCAAGATATAATCACTGGTTTTTTGCATCATGTACTACAAACCTTATGTCAAACTTTTTCATCATAGTATTTTTGTCTCAGAGAGAATATTCAGTGATAGAACCATTCTTATGTGCTCCCTATCAACAGTAGGACATAGGCCATTTTAGATATTTCCTTACATCCTTTTTTGGACAGTCTCTATTTCTGAAAGCATCATTTTTTATATGTAAATGAGATAGGATGTGCTTTTTAGGTCTACCATGGATCTTTTATCTTTAGAATATATGCACGACATATATATGCTCAATGTAATTTTATACTATTGAGAAATAAAATATGATTTTTTCATATATATATAATAAAAAAGAAAAAATTACCAAATGACAATAGCCTAGAAGAGAATAGATTCGAATCAATTGTAAACAAAATCAAAATAAAAATAAAATGTCATTTCAAGCATTGAATTTTAATAAGAATTAAAAAAGAACTACAATCATATTTACCAAAATAAAAATCTTTCAAATAACTCCATGTGTATTGTGAGTTATAATTTTGTCATAGTATATAACATTTTCTTATAGGATTATTATTATTGATATTGTAGATGCTATTCATAGCCTTTACATTCGGATAATTTGTTCACTCTTTTATCTGATGTGTTGATGTGTTATTTTTTTCTGCAACATTTTAGAATGGATCTTCACAATTCCAATTGCAAATTTTTGTGCTCTACACATCTATAACACATCAAATCAAATTTACATCAACATTAACAATTAAGACGTCATTTCAATCTAATCTGATAGTGGTCCACAACCCATAATCATGACAACCCCAATTAAAATCTTCGACGCATTGCCAAGTTTCCAAGCCAATAAATCCTCGATAACCATAAAGGCTAGATTAATAACTTTCCAAAACATAGAGTTGCCTTTAAACTCTTTGATCATGTTTCTTATCCATTCCAAAATATCTCTTTCATGCAAGTACTTACAACACATAACAAATTGCCATTTATATTCATTTGTGATTAGTGTCCAAATAGATTTTGCGGTTAGGGATCTTCCAAATCTAATTAGTTTCTTCATCCCCAATCCGCCTACATATTTAGGCTTTGTGATTTGATTCCATGCAACCAAATGGATACCAGTTTCAGATTTCTTTTAGGAGGGAAGTTCTCAAGTACGTGTTGGCGTTGTAGCATCATGAGGTATCCTCATGAAAAAAGAACGACCGTGAACCCACCAAAAAGTTCTAAAAAGAAAACCCCTGGAAATTTCTAGAAAGGAAATCCCCTGGAAAGTTCTAGAAATCCCGTGAAAACATGGAAATAGAAAATGAAGGTATAAATAAGGATGCCTATCTCATTTGCACATCAATCAATTGGCTCTACTTTCCGAGACAAGTGTGCAACTGAGGAAAAGAAGGATGCAACAACAAAAGAAGACTATTTTATGGGTTTATATCTTTGGGTTTATCTTCTTCTTATATTTGATGTACTTGTATCTTGAATCTCTGAATAAGAAAGGTTGGTTTGGTTTTTACCGAGTTTGGGTTTTCCCAATATAAAATATGTGTGTCTCTTTGTTTATGTGCATGGTTATTCTTTTAGTGATCTTTATTTGTTTCCGTTGCAAATAATTGAAATTATACTGCTATTATAAAACTATAACATGGTATTAGAGCAGTACTGAAAGATGCCATTGCCGAAAACTAGGGATTATAGTAGGAAAGATAATGCGTTATGACCTACAACAGACTTGTTCTGAAAAACAAGTGATAGTTGTTCAGCAAGAGGACAAGTGATGGATGTGAAGATACCATTGATATTCAATATTTGAGAGGGAGAAGGATGCTCAGGAGCAGGAGGCTTCTAGGAGCAAGATAGGGAGAAGGATGCTCAAATGCAGAAGGAGTAGGGTGCTCTAGCACAGAGGGAGATATGATGAGATTGAAGACATATGTTTGCAGCATTGGGTGGAGATTCCCCTAGTATTGGCCATGTGACTTGGTTAGGGGCGAATGGTCTAGTGACAAGGCAGTATCTTCTCCTCAAAACCCTGTGATAGGGTGGGGAGATTGGCTCTTGCATGATGAGTAGTGTTGATGCATCAAGCATTCCCTCAGTATCAACCATGTGACTTGGCTAGGGGTGAATAGATTAGAGCAAGACAATGTTGGACATCCTATGACTAGGTGGGAAGATTAGTCCAGAAAAGATTTATTTCCGTTACAAAAAATTAAAATTTACTGCTATTTTAAAACTCTAACACTTATTGGTTATTGCCTTCTTATTGCGTTACGCTAGAGTTATCTGCTTTCTCCATTATCATGGTTGATAGGTTGCTTTGTTCCATCTTCCATATAAACTAAAATAAAAAAACATAAGTAAATGCCTTCTGATTGGAAATTTCTTTAATAAAAAATTCATAAAAGATCATTTTTAAATTCTATTAGAATATAACACTTACCTCGATAATTTTTTAAATTATTTTTGCAGAGACCTTTTCTGCCCTTTCCATCCTCCTCTTCCGTGTCGGTCTCAAGATTCCAAACCCAACTTTCCACGTGGACGAAGACCTCCACCTTACATGATAGCGCTATAAGCAACGAAGAGACTATCGATGAATACTTCAAAATGTTATAAAGATAACGCGGATTGTTTTTATTTAGTGTTAAATATTTAAATTAGTTATTGATTTGTTATTATCTTTTATGGATTGCCACCAATTGATCTGTTATTATCTTTTATTGACAGTCACCAACCAGGAGTTAAATAACTTTGGTAATTTTAATAAAGCTCAGGGTAGAAAAACATTGCTGATTTTAATAAAACTTCATGGTTAGAAAACAACTTAGGAAGATAAAAATCCAAAACGTACAAGAGATTTAGAAAACAAAAGAAAGATGAAATTCCCTCTAGGTTTCTTTTGTGTTCATCCCTTTTGTAATTAAATCATATCTCAATTGAAAAGTGGGTTCCCTGTAGATGCATTGTTCATCCTTCCTTCGTCTCTATTTATAGTCCATACAATACTTAGTGTTAAGAGACTACATCTCCGTGCGATTTCGTGAAGCATTTATATGTAAATCGGTACACAACCTCAGGTCTATCCAAGGAATACGCAGATTTCGTGAAGCATTTATATGTAAATCGGTACACAACCTCCTTCTGCACATTGATATTGATGATCTTGCTCTCTTTGGATATTTACAAGGCTTTCAAGAGGAAAGCCCATTGGATCCCAGGTCAAGCTCTGGTTCTTACTGCTCTCATTATTCAGTTGCTCACTTTCGTTGATAATTATTTCAATCTAAATGTAAATTCAAACGACAGATTACTAAAAGACGAGCAAATGTATGTTTTGATTTACCATCCACTGATATTTGATAGCAGGAGAGTTTTGATAGCAGGAGAGTTATGATATGAGAGTTGGAGCATTGGCATTACCTATAATGTGGCATATGGGTTATGAGGTTTACTTCTTTGTCAAACTAATGAAGGACGTGAAATCATGGAGTCAAGATCCTCATCATCATCATGCTTACAGAGTATGGTTCACAGGTTCCTACATCACCTTCTTCACAGCCCTTATATTGTCGATTGTGCTTTTGACTTGCACGGTCATAGCAGGTAAAACCATTAATAAGATCATGTCTCAAAAGATTCCATTAGCACTCTCCTGTTGTTGCACTTGCCCGGAAAAGCACGACTGTAACAACATTGAGATTCACGTCCTCAAATGTTTTATTGTCACTCGTGCCTCCCAACCCGACTATATCATAGCCAGATCAATTTTGAGTTCATTTGCCAGCATGGTTACCACAGTTTGCTTTGGGTTATTGGTAGGCAAATGGGCGTGGAAAGTATTTATTCTTCATTATCCCGGTATATTTTCAGTATATTTTTATTTTCAGTTTGTGTTCATCTTAATAGGATGGATAGTGGTATTATTCAGAGGGTTCACAGCAGTTATGTATTTTCCCAAGGATGTGCGGTGCTTGTTTTACTTAGAAGATTTCTGGACGCACATTTGACAGCCAGATTGTCTCGGGAGAAGAGAAATCTTGAAAGAACTGCAATAGAAAGTATTGTTGTGAATTTAATCACAACATTTAAGCTACATTCTGTATTTTGGTTATTATTATTGAACATGGGGCTTTGCTTACAAATACTCATGATTTTAGTTAGCAAAGCCTGTTGGTGTTTATCAGACCTTGCATTCCGAATGATTAGACCTTTCATTCCGAATGCGCTATTGTGTGGCTTGAACGTACCAGCACTAGAGACCGATCAATTTAACCAATACAAAGAAGCTTTGGAGGTCATACGAATGCCAGGAGAAATCGCCTACAGCCTGTGGATGGCAAATCCTTTAAGAAAGCAGAGAATAACGTCATTCAAGGCTTTGAAAAGACTAAAGGCAGTTGTGCAGAATTGATCACTTTAATGGGATACAAAACAGGGACGGTGGAAGATGAAACTCCCACATCTCTGGAAGACGAAAAGCATTTTAAACAAGTTGGTAAAAAATCCTGGAAGATGAGAGCAGTCTCGTCGATACATTTTATGATCTATTTTTATGACGGAGCTAATCGTCATGTGGTGAATGAATCTATCAAAGCTTATTATCAAGCATGGTGTTTCATGGATTTTGTTGATAGTTTAGATCCAGAAGGTCACTTAGTAAGTCTGGCAGCCGACAAAGCATTTGTCACTATTGAAAAGATTTGGATGAGACTTCAAAATTCTAATGTTTCAAACGAACATATGGAACAGCTTGATAAAGAAGAACGAGCACCGGGCATAGAAGGTCAGAAGTGTCCTGGTGTAGATTATCTACATGATTCTAACGACTGGGACAGGAAATCCATGGAGGTAGCTGCAAATATAAGTTTATATAAGACATGGAAATCCATGGGTCTCATCTCTAATCCAGATAATGCAATCCATGATTTAAGATGCTTATTGGCAAACCTTATTGCTCATTGCATGGGACAGCTGGACAAAGCAATGATAGAAAAGTGTGGTAAATGGGCAAAGGATGGAAAGGAAAACGAGATAATGAATGCAGCTTTCGTAGTTAGGCAAGCCAAGGCAGTGCGGGAACAAGCCCGGGCAATGCAGGAACAGGTACAAATTTAATAGTGTTCTACTAAATATGGACATTTCTCAGTGTTCTACATGCAGTGTGAAAGCTATTGTTAGGTTAGGTTGCAGATGATAAAATGTATGAGCTTGTGATTTTCTTTATTCTTAGGTAATAGTTATAAATATATTTTCTCCTTTTAAATTTGCTGGTTTGTATATTGTCCTCCTTAAACTTGTACGTCTAGTGCCCATTACAGGAATATTGGAGAGGTGGTAAATACTTTATGACAAAAATGAGCCATGTGAGTTATGACATATGCCTTGTCACAAAGTAAAACTGGCCATTATTGCCTTGAGGGACACATTGTTGTTCTTGGAGATATATGTACGCATTATATGTGGATTTAAAAAATAAAAAATAAAATTGGAAGTTATTTTTTCTAAATAAAAATTAAAGTATTTCACATTTGGATTTGGATTTATGTGGAAGCACGATATATAATTTTAAATATGGATTTTTATATGTAAATTTAAAAAATATATATTGAAAAATATTTAGTGTGTTTTAGTTTGGATTTCTATAAATGCATTCTATATAATTGTAAGTTGATATATATATATATATTTTTGTTGAGTTAACATATAATTTTGTTATTAAGTTTATATTTTATTTTATGTAAATGCAATTTTACAATATTTTTTTTAGTGGGTTTTAGAGACATATTTAACAACATAAAATACCATAAATTCATCTTAACTTTGATCTTTCAAGTATCAAAGTTTGTGTTTTATCTTTTTTTTTATCTCTCTTGATGCTTAAATATATAGGTTTAAGATGATTCTATGTTAGCGTATATCTATTGAGCCAATAGGTTTGTTAATCCAAAAAACAAATTCCAAACCAATCACTCCTACCCAAATTTGAAATTTAAGATAACCCATATGAGTTATAAAACACATATATGCGATATAAGGCATGTGCGTTCAATAACACAAATACATAATATTGCATATACGTTATATCGCATTGTGTTTTCTATGCATACAAAACACATTTGCTTTATAATGCATGTACGTTATAACACATATGCGTTATTAATATATTAAAATTATACATATTATGTTCGATAGGTTGAGAGTATTAAGTATGAAACATAATTTAATAAAATGCCTATATATAATCTAAGTCAATTATATAGTGTCAAAAGTGGTTGTTTGACGGCTTGTACATGGCCCTCTTCCTCAGCAAGTATTATTATAGTCCTTCAACCATTCATTCACCCCTAGACCAATGACCCCTAGACCAATGTATGAAGGAGTGAATATCAACACATGGTAGGAAACTACTCACAATGCCCCACACACTGTGCCTCCCTTGTTATCCCTCTTAACCTCCCTCATCTAAATTTTACTCTCGAGCTGAGTTCTGTCTTTCCCTTCGCGATGTATATATACAAATAAAATATGTCAGATTTCATGGAAAGTGTTGTGTGTATTGAAAAGTGTAGGAAAATTAAAAGTCTCATGTGTATGGAAAAGTGAAGGAAAATTAAAAGTCTTGTGTGTATGGAAAAGTGAAGGAAAATTAGAAGGCAATAACAGAGAAAATACGTCCATGTGTCTGGCCAATTGGCCAATTGGAAGGTAGTAACATGGAAAAACAGTGAATGGGACATAAGATAGATAGAGATAGTAAACAGTGAATGGGACATAAATTGAATGCAAAATTGCAACGTGGGAATAGAGAAAAATAGAGGTCAGTCAATGGGACATACATAAAGATAGAGGTGGTGCAGAGATAGATGTCTTGTGTCGTACGTCGAAAAATGAAGGAAAATTGTGTTGAATGAGACATAAAAGGACAGGTCTTGGTGAGTATGACTTTGCATAGTGGGCGAGACAAGTCTTGGTGAGTATGACTTTGCATAGTGAGTGAATGGGACATAAAGATAGAGACATATAAGAACAGGACAGGTCAAGCCAGACATGTCATGACTCATGGGTTCATTTGACTATTTGAGTAGAATAATCTACATTACCTCTCTTTACTTTATTTTATTTACGAACATATCTCTCACTTCATATTTTGTCTTTATTAAAAAAACAAAATCCCTATCTACCACTTTTCACTTTATTTTATTTACTTCATATTTTGTCCTTATTAAAAAAACAAAATCCCTATGTACCACTTTTCACTTTATTTTATTTATGAATATTTTTTTTCAACCTAATTTTATTTATGAATATATCTCTCACTTCATATTTTGTTTTTATTAAAAAACACAAAATCCCTATGGTATCACTTTTATTTTATTTACGAACATATCGCTCACTTCATATTTTGTATAAATTAAAAAAAACTTGTCTTTATTAGAAAAAACAAAATATTTTATTTACGAACATATCTCTCACTTCATATTTTGTATAAATTAAAAAAACAAAATCCATATAGTACCACTTTTATTTTATTTACGAACATATCTCTCACTTCATATTTTGTATAAATTAAAAAAAACAAAATCCCTACCGTACCACTTTTCACTTTATTTTATTAAAGGATTTACGAATATGACTTTCACTTTATATTTGGTCTGTATTTACAGCATCGTTTTGTAATAATTGTGATTCTATGTAGGTTATTCGTTTTACGAGCTCCTTATTGATATTTATTGACGAGCTCCTTATTGATATTTTTCTAAAGTAGAATTCACATGTATGGAATCATTCTTTTTTCTTCATTAAGTTTGATTTGTATAATAGCTTATATTTTTTAATTTAGATATATTAGTATAAATTTATCTTAGTATTATTATTTGTTTCTTCATAATGATAGTAAGGTGAAGAGAGATAATAAAGAATTCATATGATGAGAAGGGGTTAAAGAATATAACATGGAATTCATAATATTGTTATTTCTCTTTACCATTTCTAAATTTTTTTTCAACGAAGGAACATGGTCTTAATATTTAGGAATTGAATTCTAATTTCTAGCTTGCAGATACATCTAAGGCTCAACCAATTCAGCTAGTTGTTGGGGCTTCACCATTTCCACCTATCAGGCAATAAGGGGTGAGGAAAGATGAAAATAAGAAAGAAATAAAAATCATAATATCATTATTTCTCTATTAACTCCCCGCCCCTATCACATAAGTGCAAGAGAAAATAGTAGGAAAATAATAATATTATAGATTTTAAAATTTATGTTGTAAATGCCACATATCTTAATCTAATATATATACATATATATTTAATAATATATGAATTTATATATATATATATATATATATATATATATTCATGACTTTAATCTATTTATTATTTATTATGTGTGTGTTTGTTTTGAATCTATCTAAACATTATATATTGTATTTAATATGCTAAGACAGAAAATAGCAGCGTTACATTCCATTTCACAATAATAGCATATGCAGGATCACTGAAGAAAGAACAATCACAACATAAACACAAGAGACACGGATTTATCCTGGGAAACCCTCATGGGGTAGAAAACCCAGCAAAGCTTCCTCAATATAGATGACGAGCAATATACAAAGATGCAAACCAAAGACATGATCTCCTCCTCCACCATAGCAGACCTCTCCTCCACAAGTGCGCTACATTCTGAGTGAGGGAAGTGTGTGTGTAATGAGGAACACACCTCCTCTATTTATACACATCTCCGACTTGTACTTTATATTAACTAGGTCGGCCACAACTTTAATACTGGGTTAAACACCCCACTACAACTGACTGGGCCGACCCCACTAGGGTGGTCTAACAACCCTTTGACCCACATAACACATACAAGGCCGACCCCCACTAGGGAAGTCTAATAACCCAAGTTACCACATTCCGACGGAGGAATAAACATCTCCGGATATATAATGAGATCTTCACGGAGGAATGAAACATCTCCGGAATAATAAAGTACAAATATAATATTCTTAGAAGTTACAATATCTCAACACTCCCCCTTAACAAGAAGGATATTATAATAGCATCTGCACGAGCAAGGAGTCATCAACATCATACATGATACATCTATAAATCATTGGAAGCTTTCTCAACATCATCAATAACTCAACCAGTTACTAGAATATCTTCAAGATCTTCAATACTGGAACATCAACATCTTCAGTACCGAATCTTCTGCAGCACTTGAACAGTTATAGCAATATCATCATTTGGATCCTCATGGTCAACAGCATTGTCGTCACACGATCAACAGCATCGTCATCTAAATCATCACGATCAGCAACATCGTCATCTAGACCATCATCTCGATCATCAACATCTGGATCATCTCGATCTACAGCATTTGGATCATCTCGATCTACAGTATCTGGATCATCTCAATCTACAGCATCTAGATCATCTCAATCTACAGCATCTGGATCATCTCGATCTACAACATCATAGCAGCCACGGGGGGTTCACTTAGGGAACTTGTGTCATAGCACGACCGTTCGTAGGATATTAAAGAATATCCCTATTTTCACTAAATATTGGAAAATGTCTCCTAAAATTGTATTGTTGAACCCCCCTCCCAATATACCTTTCAAATTAAGAAACCCCCTAGTTTCGCCAGATATTGCATGTATCCATTTTTATCAACCCATTTTTAATACCCCCTTTATATCATATTATCAAGTTGTATCAAACAAGAGCCCTAATAGATCTTAGTATAAGAAAATAGTATGTTAAATAAAATAATAATATAATTTTCTAATAATGATCCCACCGAGATTGCAGGGGCGACTGATCAATTTGTAATGTTGGATAGTGGAAGACCTGGTGAAATAGTAATGGGGAAGTAAAAATGCATAAAGCCAACCCAGTCAAAAGATCAATGTAACAAAGAATGTAAAATGCTGACAGTCCAATGATCAATGCAATCCTTAGAAAAGATGAGAAATAGATGTTTCATACCACAGCTTGCCAATCTACCAATTTTATATCATGTAAATACAAGTATAGCCATAAAGAGCTCATGTTTTCTATAAGCTTAATAAATTAAACTCCATAAAAATGCAAAATTGAAACCATTTTGTGGATGAACTTCCCTACCTTCCTATCAAAACAAACATCATTGATGTTTGAACTCAAATGAACATAGAAAAATTCCTCTTACATTCCAATAACACCATATGATCATGTGCATAGCTTGGATTTGGGTAATTAATAAGATGCAATAAATTGCCTCCACTTCCTCTACATTTATTCTTGCAATCAAGGGAATTAACAACATTTAGTTACATTTTCTTAGGTTATATATAGTTTTTTAATCTTTACAGGAGAGGGAAAAATCTCCATTGTAAAGTCTCAAGCATGCAATAGTTAGAAAGATACACAAATGATGAAACTAATATGATACCATTTCATGGTAACAATAACACATGGCATGTAAAGAATACAACACGTTGAAAGAAATAATTAGTCAAGAAAGATTGATCTAACTTTTCTTGGTTCCAGTGAGCCAAGAAAGATTGATCTCACTTTTCTTGGTTGTCGTGGAACAAAGTTTGATTGAATATAAACACCCATCTAAACCCCAACCTAGAAATTGAAGAGTTAGATCTTCTGTTAAAATGCCTACAAAAAATACAATACAATTGTTCAACTCTGAAACTCTCGATTAGCTACATCTCTTAACTTTGGAGTTGACGAGGAACCAAATGCATATTCAAGCATATTGAATAGTGTCATAGGCTGGAATATGACTTCTATCTAGGAAATAAACACTTTGGAAATTGGCCTCGTATAGAACAACAAAAAGTATAGTGTTACAAGACTGCCTCAATTTTAACACTAGCAAACTCAACCTCAATTATGGAGAAAGTGTGAAATCTTGCATGTGCATATTAATGAAAAGTGGCAACACTAACATTTTGGACATCGAATCAATAACATTATGCATATAAAAAAAATACTATCACCCTCTTATCTCAGCAAGTTATTATAACCAACAAAAGTGATTTATGAGAAATTATCATTTATGACTTAGAATCATTTATGGTGAATCAACGAAAATAATGCTGTGTCGACATCTAATATTTAAATACGCAAACGGTTCTTAAAAGATAACAACATATCATATAATTGAATAAAACATGAAGGGTATTTAATTTTAAAACCCTAGGGCAGTGGCCATAGCCTGGAGATGTAAACTATATATCCGAGTGAAATGTTTTTTTAGATGCAAAATAAAATCATAGGAGTAGGTATATGAAAATATAGAAGGTACTGAAGTATTAGAATTTGGATACATTTATTGAGGGAAGTAAATGATGGAAATCACTGTAGCATCGCATCTTTTATACAAAAGAAAACACAAACTTTACAACGTATCCAAAACCTGGAAATGTCAAGTGATACCATAAAATAGTTTCGTATTACAAAGTATACAAAATGGGAAACGATAATAACTTTAACAAGTAAAATTAGCTGCAAAGTTGTTTATACCTGCCTCCTAGAAACTTTAATGTGATATTTAGAGATGTTTTAATGTAATGGTTTTGTGTATAATGAAATGATGTCATAGTATTAGCAAATTTCATCCTTTGCAAATATTTTTAGGTATGGTAAATGAAACTTTATATACATATTATAAATAAAATACGAATACAATGCTTTATAAGAATATAAAAGTAGGCCTTCCCCCCTTAGAGGGGATTGCTATGACAAGGTACTTGATGTACAAGTACAAGATAAATGGCATGGGAGACCAAAGACTCCCTAAGATCGTTTGAAAGTCCAGTCAAGTCCACTTGCATCTCAATAATGGTTGGCATAAAGATAACATGACTTGGTTAAATCATTGGGGGATAAACGAAAATACCACTTTGCAAAATATCAATAACATTAAAAATACGATTACATCTATGTTTAAAGAGAAAATGTGGGGCAAAAAGGATTTAGAGGTTAAAGGGAAGATAAGATACTACAAGGAGGTCACTAACCCTAATCAAGAAGACCAAAAGTATCTCTCTATTTTAACTAGCTCGAAGAAAAAAACTAACATAGCCAAAATTAGAACAAACTCTCATGAACTTAGTAGTGAAACATGGCAATGGACAATTCCTAAAACACCCTAGGAGGATAGGATTTGTCATCGTTGTGAGACTAAGAAAGATGACGATGAAAATCATTTTCTCTTAGAGTGTCCTGCTTACAACCACATTAGATCGCAATTTCTCAATCCTTATCATAATACTAACCTCTCTAATATTCTAAGTTGTTAAACCTATGGTAACCTAGGTAATGCTCATTTCTAAGATTTTTTTAGCATAAGAATAATTTGTTACAACAAACAAAGTTTATTAACGTACAATAATCCAAAGTTAGTCTCAATAAACGTTAACTATCATCATCATCATCATTAAATAAAAACATAATAATATATTTTTTAATTAATAGTGCATAGAGTTAAGCTTTTGCATTACAGTGAATCAATGCAAAAGCCCATCTTATAATAATAAGAAATATTAATAAATAAATAATTCTATTCTTGTATATTACAAGTCTATAAATACATATAATATAAACATTAACATGTTTATATTTTTTAAGACTTGCAAAATTAATAATATTTTTAAATATTTAATATAAATATAGATTTTTAATTAATATTGCTTATTTTAATAATTCTTATATTTTATAAAACAGAAATATATATTCTAATTTTTAAAATAAAAGATTAATGTATATTTAATTAAATTAATTATAATTATAATAATAATATTAATTTAAAAAACCATATTAAATAAAATTTTGAATACTAAATAATTATGCTAATAAAAAAATTGTAAAAAAGAGAAAAAATATTTTATTTGAAGAAAAAAAATGCAAACCAAAATTTATATATTTATAAAATTAAATCAAAATATACAATCTCATAAAATTCACATTTTCATATTTAAAATTATATTTATATTATATTAAATATAATTAAATGTTTTTTAATTTTTAATTTTAATTTCAATATAATTATATAACTTAATTCAAAAACTAAATTACAATTTAGTGTGTAATTAAAAAAAAAATTACGACAATTTTAAAAGATTAAAATAAAAGTGGAATGTAATTTAGTGTGAAAATTTAAAGATTAAAATAGAAGCTTTTATATAATTCTATAAAATACTATCCAATTTTTTTTAGTTATCTAAATGTTTAGTTATATCTACATACTAGCATTGTGTAAGGTAAATAAGTTTTTAAGTGCAATTATCATACCGAGCAAATAAAATTGTGTACTGCTTTAATATGATTGCTTCACATGTGTAAACTCAACTTAAAAAAATTAAGTGGGGTTGGGGGAAGATGTCATGGTGGCCACGATACGATGGTAAATGAGTCATCCAGCAAGGGGTTAAATTTGACGGGAACCCTTACCCATCAACTAATTTTTTTTTGACGGTTTTGTTCCCAAAACTGCCTTGCATATAACTTTTAATTAAAAATTTTACCCTTCAAGTGAAATTTATTCCTAAGCAGCGAATAAGTTGTGAAATTGGGAACTCCTATTAAGAATTCTGTCTAAATTTCCAAATCAAATAGTTTGATCTAAATAAACAATCGAAAGCATTTGGGTAAGAACCTGTAGAAGGCAGCTTCCTTTGCGTAGAAGGTTAGATATGTGAGATTTATCGTGAACCTGTAGTTTGTTATCATCAAAGAGATTAATACAATTGTAATTTCTAGAACCCCGTGCCTCCATCAACTTGCATGTATAATCGTATTGGCCCTTGAAAGCCACTAATCATTCAAACTATCTCCCATTCGACCTTTCCTATTGTAATTCTGGAGTGTAAGAGTGGGGTTTTCTCTATGTTCAGTGATTGTGGTTAAAATGGTGGTTGGCAGTCATAAGCCAATGTCTATGCATGCCCTCGAATCTCTTTTGAAATACAATGCTTGTCATGCAATGTTTAGGGCAGAAGGATGTCTATGCATGCCCTCGAATCTCTTTTGAAATACAATGCTTGTCATGCAATGTTTAGGGCAGAAGGATCGCATAAGTTATTTGCTAAATTTCATGGTTTTGATGATCAAATTAAACTCCAGTTTCCAGGGGTTTTGATGGACGAGTGGCTCGAATGGGTAGTTTGGTGTCACAGAAAACATTGGCTCATGTTATTGGCCTGCCAAGAAAAGTGGAGTCGTAAGAAACATTCTGGTAGTCAAGCCCTCATTAATACCATCTCCAGGTCGAAGGGTTACCAAGAATATGGCAAGGCAGAGGAAATAGCCCCTACTCATCAACAACAAGCAATAGAACAATCTCCAATTATTGTAGACAGTGAAGAGGAAGATGCCAGAACAATCGAAGATATCCTTAGAGCTGCAAAGAAGCAGAGGGTCAAAACACCAAATCCTCCAAGTGTTACCTCCTAAATCACGTGACAGTGAACATGTTGGACAAGTCAAACCCAATGCACCACCAAATGAGCCTCAACATGATGATATAATGTAGGAAGCATCCAATCCACAGGTGATATCTTCAACTTTTTGTTGAATTAACAAAGAAGAATTGAGAAAAAAAGAAATTGCAGAAAGAATTTCAAGAGTTCATCATTCTTTTTATATATATATATATGGGGTGAAAATGAGCAGTTAAAAACAAAAATTCAAAAGCTCCGAGAAGAGGATGAGAAGCTAAGTTCTGGGAATAAAGAGCTATATGAGAAGTACATTAATTCGACTTACACATTGGAGAGAAGACTTAATATAAGGAAGAATAGAGCAGGGGTAACCTCAACATCTTGATTGATGTTGCAAGGCTTCAATAAGAAACCTAAGAGGCCACTACAATTTTGTCAAATTCTGCGGGCTTGTCAAAAGATCTGTTTGCATGGGGGCATGCAAATATAGAGGCATAGGGGAGATAAAGTATGCAGGTCTATATTTCGCATAGCAGGGTGGTAATGCAAATTTAACTTTCAAAATTGGCTCTAAATATACTAGCACATATCCTATTTTCTCACATGCAAGTGCAATTACGAAATTAGACACTTCCAAGCTAAAGTCTAATTTCAAATTTGATGGCAAGTGTGAAATGTTATTTAATTATGTCGAGGAGGAAATAGGCACCTCTCTAACGTCCACAATATCTTGCTAACCAAGCATGGATCTCTGTTGATTTGGTAGAGGTATTATGCCATTTGGCAGAAATTGGGCATGGGAGTGTTGTGCCATTATTTAAGTATCCTATAAAGCATTATCTAGAGATATTGTTAATTGCAGTTTCCCAAGTCAATAGCTCCAACATGAAATACTCACTACCCCTTTTCCATCATATCTTGGTACTAATCCTAATTGTAGCATTCTCCTACAGTCGGATATGTTGAGCAGCATTTACTTCCTCTAACAAGGCATTCAAAATTAGTTGATTCCAATGCTGGGATGAAGTCTTCTCAAGCAACACCTTCTCAATAGTAGGCCAACAACATCCATGATATTTAGTGAGGGATTTTTGTGCAAATATTGTGGTTCAACTACCCTAGCTATAAGGCAAACTTTGAACAGCTTTAGACATACTCCTAATATTGAAACATTAACTATTTCGACTGGAAGTTGACATACACAAATTGAGCTTGGATGGTTAGGACAAGATATTTGCATGGTCAATAACATTTCCACAACCAAGTTGGGGGCTAAATTCAAAGAGTTCTTAGAGGTTTTGCACGAACCATATTATCCACAACCAAGTTGGGGGCTAAATTCAAAGAGTTCTTAGAGGTTTTGCACGAACCATATTATCCATGGTCTGCTTAGTATCTGGTAATGAAAAGGGTTTTATTTGAAAAGTCATGCAAAGTCGATAGCCTAAGGAGCTTACTACCTACTATGTTTCCATGAGGACATGCAAATACACATGCATGGGGAGATGCTGGCCTCCCATTTTTGTCATAATCAAATACCTCTTTTTCCACTACCATCCTACTTTTATACCTGAACCTGGCCATATTGTAATAGATTTCCATGCTTCTAAGCACAAACCTTTCAACAAGCACTTAGAGGTAATTGTTGCTTATTTTATTGCATTTCCTAAGTTCTTAATAGATTGAAAATGGGTTTTAAGCTAACCTTTACTAATGAAGAATTATTCAGTTTAGTTTCTGTACCTAGCAAGATTCATGTACCAACTTTTGGTACTACCAGACTTCCGATACCACCTGTACATTGTTCTGGCAACAACTTTCGGTATCAAGATCATAGGTTCACATATGTCCGCCTCCTCAAGAAATAATCGGCCACATGGGTTTTTTCCAGCATGCCCCCAACATGGATTTTTGTTGAAGAGATCACACCTAGGTCGCATCTAGTAGCCTCTAGCTCATGGTCAAATGTTTTGGTCAAAGGATAAAACCAACAGTTTCTAGGTAGCGATCTTTGAATGCGATTTCTAGGCAAAGTTGCAAACGAAGGCGGATCTTGAAAAACTAAAACATGAGTTTTGTGTAGAATGCCCCAAATTGAGTAATTCATGAGCATATTTCAAAAATAATTTACAGTTTGGGAGATCTGACCATTTCTCTAAAATTGTTGTCCCCAGATTTCATGTATGACTAGTTTTCTGAAAACCAAAAATAGTATGAATAGTTCTAGGTTTGGAGAATTCGGTTCCCATTGATTTCATGTATAAATAAACCTTCATAGAGCTAGAGAGGGGGGATTGAAAAGCATTGCCATTCTGCTGCGTTTTTGTACTGACACAATCTACACTTTGATGTTGTAATCAAACTTTGTGTCTAATGGAAGCTTAGTTTTCTAGAAGTTCATGTTCATTCAAATTGTGTGATTGTGAGTACCTAACTCGCTTACCAGATTGGGAAGGGCACACTAAACTGGCAAGCGTTGTTATCTATAACTTTACTTAACTAGTTAGTTTGAAGCTGAATTAATCATCTCTTTCAGAGTATAGAAATACCAAGTTCTGAGTAAAAGATTATACCTCACACTGCCCACAACCCAGTGCCCACTACAGTCTGCCGCGTGAGGTGAATAGTTCGAAACTTGCAATTTCCAACGATGCATTTACTGCACCACCTGCTCTTAGAACTGCTGCATCTGCTGCTTCTGGGACTGCCGGACTGGTCACTGCTAACTGGGTATCAAACTAGAAGTCTGGATCCTTCGAAGTTCAATTGCTATATAACCTGCAGCACCTCGATTTTAAAAACTCAGAGGTTGGCATGCGTACGCGCAATCGAATATCTGGCGGGAAAGAATTCCCCCATAAATTCATCAAGGATTTAAGAAATCAAGAATGAACTCCCCTAATTCATCTTAGAGGGACGAGAGATCCATTCCAGCGAAACCTGTAGCAGAGAAGACAAATATGCCCGCACAAAGAGAAGCCCCGCAGGACACAAGAATGAAGATGCAGGGAAATGGGTTCTTAGCGGTTCGGCTTCATAAGTTCATCCTATACTTAGTGTACTGATTCACTGAATAATGAATTCGCCTTCCTAATTCCTAATCTCTTATTACTATACTTACTAACTTAATGTGCATTTACGATGGCATTGGCAATTCGACACCTGCCAACCTGGGCTTTAAATGATACAACAACTCTGTACTGTAGCAATAACTCTGTACTGTAGCATGTAGCCAAGCTGCCAACCGGATTGCTGCCAGCCTGCCGGAGGGCCGGAACCTCGAGCCGGAGGCCTTTAGACTTCACGTCTTTAACTCGATAGGTTGAGTAACGAGTTGATGCTATCATTCTATAATATATAATTTATAATATATAAAAAATTTACATACGGGCATATAATATATAAAAAATTTACTTTTTAAAATTTAATAGACTTCGTTGTTGACGTGTATATTCCACGTAGACCAGTAATTTACGGGTAAAAAGCTAAAATATGATTATACGGGTATCAAATTTAACCCTGCATCCAGCATGCCCGCTAAATATTGCTAGTACCTAGCGTTGATAGTATCATCCCTCACGAGTCGCGATGGGCCCTCGCGAGGGGCATGTATTTAATCTTCGTGCCTCTCACGTAAAAACTCATTTACGGAACAGGGATGGTGGCATTTATTAGAATGCGCAATAATATTTAGTATTAAATATAATAGACAGATGGTTGAGTGCAGATTTTTTTCATTTTTAAATTTGGTAAGTTATCATGCTTAATATTAATGTCACGATGTTTTACATTAATAGACACGAGCTATTTTTGAAAAAAAATATTTTTAAATTAATTTTATTTTCTGACAAATCTAATTTAAATTGGGTAAAAATTGTCAATTCAAAGATTTGAACCAATCAAAAATTCAAAATATTGAATTTTAAAAATTTTAAAATTATTTTTAATTTAAGAAAAAATCAATTTAATAAATAATAATAATACCAACATTATAAAACTTTAGAGTTGCAAAAAACACTAATTTAAAATTATAGAGTTTGGCCAAAAAAATCAATTGCTATATACCTACGGGAGGCATGTATAATAAATTCATAATATCCACCCAGAATCGATCATGGGAATACACGTTATCTTTTATGAATACCGACATTATAAAAATTTAGAGTTGCAAAAAACACTAATTTAAAATTATAGAGTTTGGCCAAAAAATCAATTGCTATATACCGACAAGAGGCAGGTATAATAAATTCATGATATCCACCCAGAATTGATCATGGGCATACACGTTACCTTTTATGAATGCTAATAAGATCTTGATACAATGCTGTTGGTAATTATGGAAAAGTGTAATTGATGAATGATTTTAGATTTAGAGCCAAGGTAGTAAATTATTGTCTTATAATGCTCCTTGCAATTAAACAGCCGCCATTCTAAGGTAGATTCGGCGAATCGGCTATAATTTCATTTTCCATTGTGGCCCTCTCTATTTTCTTTCAAGGTCCTCTCTACTTTCAAGCTAGGCTACCAACTCAGTTTCCCTCCCGGGAGATACATTATGTACCTCTAAATCTAGAATACATGGTATGTGTACAGGAAGGTCGAGCTCGTCATAAGGAAGGAAATCCCTCCCACTAGTTTCATACAAAGAGAAAACATTTAACTCAGAACGCACATACGTGTAATGTGCTCAGAAAATCATACAAAGAGAAAACATTTAACCCAGAACGCACATACGTGTAATGTGCTCAGAAAATTTACAAGGAAGTTGGAATTCACCCATTGTCGAAATATTGTAGACACACAGTAAGGAGAAATAAGTTTGAATATTGAAGGTAAATTGTATGAAGTGAAACTGCCTAACTCTGGGTTTGATGGAAACTCTTATCGAATGAGTGCACGTGATCCCCGTCATAATTAACACGCCATACTTCAAACCTGTGACACGCTCCAGGGAAATCTTAGGAGTGTCGACTCTCAACATAGCACCTGCTTTAATAAATATAACCAGAATTAATATATAATGGCATGCGAATGATAAGAACAATCACAAAGTCACTCAAAGGATAATATATCTCATTCAGACAAACCCAAAAGAAAATAATGCTCTATGTGTAAACCGGGAAAGAGAAAACAAAACATTACCGTGAATGAATGGAGATTCCATCGAGCTTATCTAACCAATACGCTTAACCTCCTATGTATAAAGAATGTAGGTGATATGGAGCGATTCACCCCAAGCTCTTCAACAAATGGAGAATGCTAGAGGGAAGGAAAACTCAGAATTCGAACAGAGCACAAGGAGAAGTGGTATGGTCTAAATGACACAAGTGCTCAGAGCAAGTGGTAAGTTGGCGCCCATTCCTTCAACCATCATATTAACTCAGCTCGGTACTGACGAGACTGAAACCCTTTCGTATCATGTGTTGGAAGGATCTAGGCCGTGGATCATAGCCGAGCTTACCAAGTTGACCATTTGGGGGCTTATGCAACCATTCACTTGTCTTAAACCTCAGAGCTTGGGTTCCACGCCAAGCATGTGTATTAAATAAACACTGTTTTTGATGGACATAACGTGTATGAGGAATCAATGGAAAATATTACGGATATCTACTCAAATATAGCATTGCATAGCTTTGGAAGGAAGGATCTAGGCCGTGGATCATAGTCGAGCTTACCAAGTTGACCATTTGGGGGCTTATGCAACCATTCACTTGTCTTAAACCTCGGAGCTTGGGTTCCACGCCAAGCATGTGTATTAAATAAACACTGTTTTCGATGGACATAACGTGTATGAGGAATCAATGGAAAATATTACGGATATCTACTCAAATATAGCATTGCATAGCTTTGGAACTCGCCCATTAAATGTAATGTAAGATTTTATATAATAAGTTATGAGATTGTAGTAAGGGAAATGTTATTTCGTTGCATGAAATCACAAATCAACCCTTTTGGTTTATAATCGAAATTCATATATTAATGTATGTCATTCATAAAATATTTATAATCAAAATTAATACATTATAATATGTCAGTCATAAAATATTTATTTAAGCTTATATGAATGGTTCAAGGGTGAAAGAGTATGTTATTCATAAAATATTTAAGCTTATACAAATGGTCCAAGTGTGAAAGTACAAATGGTCGAAGTGTGAAAGGTAACAATTATGTATATATTGTGTAAGTGATATTATAAGTGGAAATAAATTCATGGTTTAGAAGTATAAATTTTACGGATGGTCAAGTGTGAAAGACTATGTCATTCATAAAATAGTTAAGCTTATACAAATGGTCCAAGTGTGAAAGGTAACAACTATGCATATATTGTGCATGTGATGTGATAGATGGAGAAATTTAATAAATATTATAGGTGGAGGAATTCAATAAATACATGGTTTAGAAGTATAAATTGACAACTTTTTAGGTTGATAATTAAAATTATACAAATTTAATGTATCCACTAGAATGGATCTAAAGCATATGTATAGTAAGATTTATATGCTTCCTTTAATGGGAAGTGTAAAAGAACTATATATGTATATATTTTGGGCATGAAAAATATAGGTTGGGCTTAGAAAATTATTTTGTGTATGGACGCAATCATAAAATATTGAGATTAATTACCATCATAACAAATAATATGAATATTCCTTCACTAAAAATAATAACAAGAATGGTATAAAGTTTAGTTTTTTTAAATTAATTAAATAAATAAATATTTAATTTAAATATAATTTTATATATAACATAAAAATTACTGTATTATATTTTTTATTAATATATATTAAATACTAAATGTTAATATTTTAAAATATAAGTTTCTTAAAAATTATAAAAATGTAATTTTATAAATTAATAAATTATCAACATTTAATTTTGAAAGAATAATATAAACTATAAATTACAATATAAATATATTAAATATTAAAAATAAGTAAATAATAAGTCTATATATTTTATCTAAATTTTTTTATTACCCATTCTCACGGGCTTGGGACGAATGAAATCTTAGATAAATCCCATTCATGAAGAAAATTATTCTAAAAAAATGAAAACTTTATAAGTTCAATGATTTGGAGGTATAAATACAGCCCACGATTTGGAGGTTAATCCTTACAGTAGTTAGGATTGATATGAATCCATCCCATGATTTGGAGGTATGAATCTAGCTCGCAATTTGGAGGTTATTCCTTAGAAAAAACTAGGACTAATATGAATCCAACCTATGATTTGGAGGGATGAATTGAGCCCATGATTTGGAGGTATGAATCCATCCCATGATTTGGAGGTTATTTCTCAACCCACCCAAATAAAATAACCCCCAATATTTATATTACTATGTCAAATTAAAATCCCCCCTTGACCCCTTAATACAAGGCAATATATTTTTGAGGTTTTTAGGAGTATTCAAACCCCCAATATGAATGGACGTGATATGATATTGCCTCAGTAGTGAACCCCCCGTGATAGCAGCATACCCTGCAATACACATGATCTATTACGGGATGATCAA
The DNA here is from genome assembly GCA_027924585.1 of Larix kaempferi. Taxonomy (NCBI): domain Eukaryota; kingdom Viridiplantae; phylum Streptophyta; class Pinopsida; order Pinales; family Pinaceae; genus Larix; species Larix kaempferi. Next base: position 2,010,173 of record BSBM01000881.1, on the reverse strand, counting down.
TCCCTCTCACTTTAAGACACCTCTCATGTCTATGGACGATGCTATCTAGATCTACTTACAGGATGATCAATCCTGATCCTTTTAAGACAAATCCATGTCTAGGGATGATGCAATCCTGACCACAGTGCCAGTCCTTTTTCATACTGGATGTGACCTAGATCAAATCTAGGATTTATCACCACAGAGCTAGTCCTTTTTCATACTAGATGTAGGCCTCCCACCTGCAGGTCTTCATCATATACAGAGCCAGCCCTTTTTCATGCTGGATGTATCATATCTACAGAGCCAACCCTTTTTCATGCTGGATGTAACACATCTACAGAGCCAACCCTTTTTCATGCTAGATGTATCACATCTACAAATCCATCCCTTTTTCATGATGGATGTATCACATCTACAGAGCCAGCCCTTTTTCATGCTGGTTGTATCACATCTACAGAGCCAACCCTTTTTCATGTTGGATGTAACCTAGATCAATTCTAGGATTTGTCATGTACATTTTGAACTAAATGCTTAGGGACGATGCAGTCCTATCATCAATTTTCGGAGAAATATGTCTATGGATCACTTCAGGGGACCGAAGTCCAGGGATGATGCAATCCCTTCCTGTCCACTAGGGACTTCATTCTCGAAGATATCATGTATACGGCTCAATTCAAGGGACCAAAAATCCAAGGACGATCTAATCCCATCCTTGTCCCCTAGGGATCTCATTCTCGGAGACATCATGTCTACGACTCACTTTAAGACTGACGTCAGGGATGATCCAATCCCTACTTGTCCACTAAGGACTTCATTCTCGGAGACATCTATCTACAGCTCACTTTAGGACTGAAGTCCAGGGATGATCCAATCCCTACCGTACATTTAGGACCATGTCCAATGATGATTTAATCCCCACCGTACATTTAGGACCATGTCCAAGGATGACTTAATCCCCACCGTACATTTAGGACCATGTCCAAGGATGACTTAATCCTCACTATACATTTAGGACTATGTCCAAGGATGACTTAATCCTCACCGTACATTTAGTATTATATCCAAGGATGACTTAATCCTCACCATACATTTAGGACTATGTCCAAGGATGACTTAATCCCCACATGTCCATCAAGGACTTCATTCTCGAAGACCATACGTCTATGCATCAATTCAAGGGACCGAAGTCCGGGGATGATACAATCCCCACTTGTCCACTAAGGACTTCATTCTCGGAGACCATATGTCTACGGACCATCCACCAACCTCTCTGTTGGCATTACTAATATAGGTATCCACATCATCGACCTCACTGTCAATGCAGGAAATCTCATCATAAGTGATCACATCACTCCCCCTTTCGAGGAGGGTCCTTAAGTTTGTCTCGAAAAACTTTACTTGAGGTAGAGGTTCGGTTTAGTATATCGGTAAGTTGTTCACTTGAGGTAGAGGTTTGGTTAGTACATCGGCAACTTGTTACAAATTCAAACTTTATAGTTCCTTTCTGCACCATATCTTGTCAAATCTCTATGTGCTTTGACTTATCATGGAACACTGGATTCTCCGTCATCTTGATACAACTCTATTTGTCACATAGGATCACAGTTGGTTCTATCTCTAAGTCAAACAATCCTGAAGCCATACTTCTTCACAACTAGTAGAGCAAGCAACCATATATTCCGCTTGTGCTAAGAGCCACACTAGACTGCTTCGAGCTAAACCACGAGATCATGGCTGTCACGTACCCACCCTTGGACCCAATGCAAGGAAGGTAACATGCTACCAATCTATGGGGCTTTTCATAAAACGCAGCCCATTCATTAGATGCATACAGTTAAAAACAAAAGTGTGCAGATGTAAATCAAACAAATATGCACAGCAGAAATAAATTCATCCACACACATATTTTCATATGCACTCAATATATCAATAACAGTCATCAATTAATTAAAACAATGCAGAAGTAAATACACATAAGAGAATATACTCATCTCACTATAATGCGGTCCCAAACAACTAGCTATGTCGCCGCAACGTTCATCCCAACCATAGGCCAGTTGTGTTCATCAATCTCTCAACACAAATGCCATCCCCGAGCTGGGCATGATTCTTACAAGGAACAGGGGACATTCAAGTTCACACACAACCAATTAATCATTTCATCTGAGCCAAGCCAATCCACAGCTGGGTTTATCAAGCTACATTTGAACCCTAGATGCCTGCACTCAAGCTCAAGCCAAAGCAATAGATACCCATAACCCATACCCTAACATACTCTTTTCTCACATAGCAAGCACAACATTGGGCATAGATACACATTTTAAACAATGGGATTTACGAATAAGATGGCCATGGGTTTTCCCAAAAACGTTCCCAACCAAAAACGGATTGTGGGGTGGGGCAAACAACCACAGGGAGGAAAAACGATTTCTTCCCCAAATATCTCAGCCTCCAACAGCCCAAAACGGTCTCTATTGAACCCCCATTCGATTTCCCCTTCTTCCCCACTGGTATACAACACAAAAACGCCCTTCTCCCAACTGAGGATCAAGGAAAGCCATAAAACATGGCTAGAAAATGCCCAGGTAACTCCCAACTCGTGAAGGAGAGGAACTAGTTGATGGGTAATGGCTTGGGGAGAAATTCATGGCTCTTTTTCTTGCCCCAGAAGACAAAAAACCATTTTCCATGAAGGGTGGCTTGCCCATACCCGAATTTGGACAGCCATACCTCCCCATTCCCAAGGCATTAACTACCTCAACCAACTCTTGGGAGAAATCAATGGTTGGGTACAAAAGTCAACATGGGTAGTTGAGGGTTGATGGGTTCTCTCATTGACACTTGGCTTGACTTGATTGGCTCAAGGGTTTGACTGGTTTCCCTCCCAATTCCTTGTAAAATCATGCCCCCATCTCTTTGTTGCATTGCATAGCTAGTTGTGGGTATTTTTATTTAAAATGCATATTACATGATATTGAAGTTCCAATGTGCCTGGCTAGCACGCAAACCATATGCATCAATAAATCAATGGCGGGGCCTTGGCCTTGAGCTCCTCACCATGATTTCATAACAATATTACATCATTTGCATTATTTACATTCGAATGCAATAGGGTCAAGATGGGGACGTGACAATGGCTGATCCCAGACAATAACATCCTCTCGATGTGTTCTTCCTGTTTGATACACTTTCTGCCCAATCAACATCTGTGTAGCCATCTGAAGTCATGATCTCCAAGATAGCATAGATCAAAGTCTATTGTATCCTTTAGGTCCCTCATCACATGCTTTGTAACTATCCGGTGAACACATCTAGTTTCCACTAGCTATTGACTCAAGGTGTTCACAGCAAAGCATATATCTAACCTAGTATTTGTTAGATACATCAATGACCCAATAATTTGTCTGTACAGAGTTATATATACTAACTCTGATGAGTCATTCGCTAACAACTTCAAGTTGGAATCCATGAGAGTGGCCATTCCAACATATCAAGTCCTTTTAATATTTTTCAGCATACTTTCCCTGGTTGAGAAAGATTCCTTCTGAGCCTTGCCATACTTCCAGACCTACGAAGTAATGCATCAATCTGAGATCTTTCATTTTTCATTTCTGCAGCCATCTATCTGTGCCATCTCTCGTTAGATGGGTCTACTGATATAAGCCTCAACATCATTCAAAATCTGTGGTGAGTTCCTTCTTGCATCCATGTCATCTGTGTATAGAAACCATATTCAACCTTGTAGCAAAGGTTGAGATCCACATCACCCATGGTGATCACTATCGATCCTGGGTACCCGAACAGAGCTCTCTTCAATTACATTATTAAGATAATGGTCTTATCTAGCCACTTGGAGCAAACATCTCATCATGATTCTCTTCCTTTTTCTAAGAGAATCTTCTAGCCACGAGCCTTCTATAGTGTGTTTGATTTGTAAATCCTTTTGTTGAACATCCATCGCTTGTTCAGTGTTCATCATTCGTCATGATCTTTCCTACAAATCAAAATTAAGTACATGATTAGTAATACTTCAAAATCATCAAATCATATTGATATGATAACCTATTATGCATACATATATCATTTACATAGTTATGCAACTATTTTGACCAATACTTTGGCACAACACTTTCCCATATCCTGTATGCATACAGTGGCTATCTAGATGCCTTCCATCTCTACCAGAACATACTATCAAGAGTGTGCACAGCTCTCAGCATGTCAGCAAAGAGGTTTCATTCTAAACAAGCAACAATGGAATGTTTGTCCAACTTACCAATCATATGCATATTAGTAGTATACTATTCAATGCTCTATGAATGATTACACGCAGCATGATATATTCTAGGAATACAAATATGCATACAACCTATTACAAGCAATATCATTTACTATTTCAAATAACAACTCAAATACTTATCTTTGATGTTTGTGTGGTTGCGTCCCGCTTGATCTTCTATATGTCTTTTGAACTTCTATTCATTTTGTACCACTGTGCATGCTCAAGTGTGCACTAGTGTCATCCTCATGATCTCATACACAAACATACATTCATTAGTATATTATAATCTTCAATATGTATAGCCATGATCATAGATAATAAACATTAGTATTCAATGTTTTAGGGAAGTCTTCTTTTACTCATGCATATTCTTGTTTGATCATAGGGCTCTTCTAGTTAATCAAGATAAGAGACATAGTATGCATAAACCCTTGATTACTAACTTTATGAAAAAACATATCTAATCATACCAAGTGTACTTATATAAGGGATCCTAACACAAGGTAAGATTCATAGGAAACATACCTGGATTAGTATATTTGTTTAACATACCTAATCAATATCTTCTTTGTTCTCTTCAATGATTTAGAGATCCTGTGCTGGAACCTACATATCTCATAGGTTAAGCATAATAGAACAAATTCATACATACCTTGTACGTAGAACTTCTATGTGATCAAAGATTATGGAGGAGTCTTTGTCTTCATGTTGTCATGGTCATGGAACTTGATTTGTCTTTCGTGATGTACCTGTATCTTGTTAGCAAACAACATCAACCTCATACAACACCATAGTGCATTAGTACAATCATATAACCCTAATCAATGAATGTCTTCTATCATTCACATGCATTCATATTGTTACTAGGGTGATAAGATAATTCTAACATTAATCAAGATTGTACTAATAAATAATATGAAAACAAACATATTATGAACTCAATCAAGAATCAGATTTCAAGACAAACCTGAATCTCCTTAAGTCATACCTGTCGAGACTTCTTGTAGTCTTCTTATGTAAGGCCTTAGCCTCAACTCCCCTTGAAACTAGATCTGGAGCTTGATTAGGGTTTGTTAAAGAAACCCTAAAAATTCAATCTTTGACTTTCACACTTCTGAATGGATGGAAGGATGTGTCTTGCTAAGCTGATCAAACTTGCATACTTCAATTTTGAAATCTCCAAAATTTGACCCCTCAAAATTGCCTTCGAAACTTTTGGATCTTCTGGACAGGATCCTGAACTAGGGTTTGATGAATCCCACCCTTCTACCCAAACAAAAGGTTCGATCCAAGGCTCTCAACTCTTTTTTTTTGAGCAGTTTCCAGCCGTGGTCACATACTTCAAAAATTCCAACTTTTGCTAAGGCCCTAATTTTCCATCTTTCCGATCAAAATCCCGAACTGGGATTTGATCAAGCTTGGTATTCTACCCAACCAAAAAATTCAATCTTGGTCTCTAAATTTCGATTTTTCTGAGTAGCATTCAGCCATGGATTCCGATTCCAAAAATTCTAAATTTCTCTGAAACCCTAAATTCCGGAAGCCATGAATGGAGGTGCTCCAAAAATAATTCTGTTTTGACAAAAATATGTACCTGATTGTTTCTATTATAACTCCGAATTTTTCGATCCACAGAGTCTGAGAACTTTTTTTGTGGTATCTTGACCTGTCATATTTCCATCCCGACAGGTCTGAGCTCAATTGGATTTTCTGAGAGAGAGTTATGCCAAGTGTCGCAACGTGACCTGTTTATGGGATAAAACAGGAGAGCGAAGTTGTACGGTATGCCACGTGTCACTGGTTCAACTTCGGCCTCTGAAAACGTTTCTTGAGATAGTACAGTCTGTGTACTACCTGTCACGTTTTACTAAATTTCATTTGGAGCTTCCTAGCCCAAGTTATGACCTTTTTTCCTAGGTCACCTGATTTTGATTGAGATATGGAAGAGGCAGAAACCCTAACTTGTACTGATCATAACTCACAAAGTACAACGAATCTGAGGGTGTCCTTTGGACACAAGGTACAGGGGGATGTTATCTACTACCTGTAAACTTTTTAGATCCTGAACCTTCTCCAAAATGGATTTATAGTGAATGTTCCACGATGACTGGTTTTTTTATATAAAACCCTAACCTTCAAATTGTCGCAAGAGAAGCAAGTGTCGTAAGTGCCATACATTGCCTTCCTTGAGGTTAGCTCTGATACCATGTTAAGATTTAATATGCTAAGACAGAAAATAGCAGCATTACATTCCATTTCACAATAAAAATCCAAAACGTACAAGAAATTTAGAAAACAAAAAAAAGATGAAATTCCCTCTAGGTTTCTTTTGTTTTCATCCCTGTTGTAATTAAATCATATATCAATTGAAAAGTGGGTTCCCTGTAGATGCATTGTTCATCCTTCCTTCGTCTCTATTTATAGTACATACAATACTTAGTGTTGGAATATGGCTAACGCCCAAATGGAATACACAACCTCCTTTTGCGCATTCATATTGATGATGTTGCTCTCTTTGGATGTGTACAAGGCTTTCAAGAGGAAAGCTCTGGTTCTCACTGCTCTGGTTCTCACTGCGTCAAAGGTTGGAATATTGGCTAACGCCCAATTGGAATTCGTACCTCCATCCAAGGAATACGCTGATTTCGTGAAGCATTTATATGTAAATCGGTACACAACCTCCTTTTGCGCATTGATATTGATGATCTTGCTCTCTTTGGATATGTACAAGGCTTTCAAGAGGAAAGCCCATTGGATCCCACCTCAAGCTCTGGTTCTCACTGCTCTCATTATTCAGTTGCTCGCTTTCGTTGATAATTATTTGAATCTAAATGTAAATTCAAACGACAACCTCCTAAAAGACGAGCAAATGTATGTTTTGATTTACCGTCCACTGATATTTGATAGCAGGAGAGTTATGATATGTATTTTCATTGCTTATTTACTTCCCGGGGTGGCCCCTTCCGGTTTGAGAACTGTTTGGGGCGATATTGGAGCATTGGCATTACCTATAATGTGGCATATGGGTTATGAGGTTTACTTCTTTGTCAAACTAATGAAGGACGTGAAATCATGGAGTCAAGATCCTCATCATCATCATGCTTACAGAGTATGGTTCACAGGTTCCTACATCACCTTCTTCACAGCCCTTATATTGTCGATTGTGCTTTTGACTTGCACGGTCATAGCAGGTAAAACCATTAATAAGATCATGTCTCAAAAGATTCCATTAGCACTCTCCTGTTGTTGCACTTGCCCGGAAAAGCACGACTGTAACAACATTGAGATTCACGTCCTCAAATGTTTTATTGTCACTCGTGCCTCCCAACCCGACTATATCATAGCCAGATCAATTTTGAGTTCATTTGCCAGCATGGTTACCACAGTTTGCTTTGGGTTATTGGTAGGCAAATGGGCGTGGAAAGTATTTATTCTTCATTATCCCGGTATATTTTCAGTATATTTTTATTTTCAGTTTGTGTTCATCTTAATAGGATGGATAGTGGTATTATTCAGAGGGTTCACAGCAGTTATGTATTTTCCCAAGGATGTGCGGTGCTTGTTTTACTTAGAAGATTTCTGGACGCACATTTGACAGCCAGATTGTCTCGGGAGAAGAGAAATCTTGAAAGAACTGCAATAGAAAGTATTGTTGTGAATTTAATCACAACATTTAAGCTACATTCTGTATTTTGGTTATTATTATTGAACATGGGGCTTTGCTTACAAATACTCATGATTTTAGTTAGCAAAGCCTGTTGGTGTTTATCAGACCTTGCATTCCGAATGATTAGACCTTTCATTCCGAATGCGCTATTGTGTGGCTTGAACGTACCAGCACTAGAGACCGATCAATTTAACCAATACAAAGAAGCTTTGGAGGTCATACGAATGCCAGGAGAAATCGCCTACAGCCTGTGGATGGCAAATCCTTTAAGAAAGCAGAGAATAACGTCATTCAAGGCTTTGAAAAGACTAAAGGCAGTTGTGCAGAATTGATCACTTTAATGGGATACAAAACAGGGACGGTGGAAGATGAAACTCCCACATCTCTGGAAGACGAAAAGCATTTTAAACAAGTTGGTAAAAAATCCTGGAAGATGAGAGCAGTCTCGTCGATACATTTTATGATCTATTTTTATGACGGAGCTAATCGTCATGTGGTGAATGAATCTATCAAAGCTTATTATCAAGCATGGTGTTTCATGGATTTTGTTGATAGTTTAGATCCAGAAGGTCACTTAGTAAGTCTGGCAGCCGACAAAGCATTTGTCACTATTGAAAAGATTTGGATGAGACTTCAAAATTCTAATGTTTCAAACGAACATATGGAACAGCTTGATAAAGAAGAACGAGCACCGGGCATAGAAGGTCAGAAGTGTCCTGGTGTAGATTATCTACATGATTCTAACGACTGGGACAGGAAATCCATGGAGGTAGCTGCAAATATAAGTTTATATAAGACATGGAAATCCATGGGTCTCATCTCTAATCCAGATAATGCAATCCATGATTTAAGATGCTTATTGGCAAACCTTATTGCTCATTGCATGGGACAGCTGGACAAAGCAATGATAGAAAAGTGTGGTAAATGGGCAAAGGATGGAAAGGAAAACGAGATAATGAATGCAGCTTTCGTAGTTAGGCAAGCCAAGGCAGTGCGGGAACAAGCCCGGGCAATGCAGGAACAGGTACAAATTTAATAGTGTTCTACTAAATATGGACATTTCTCAGTGTTCTACATGCAGTGTGAAAGCTATTGTTAGGTTAGGTTGCAGATGATAAAATGTATGAGCTTGTGATTTTCTTTATTCTTAGGTAATAGTTATAAATATATTTTCTCCTTTTAAATTTGCTGGTTTGTATATTGTCCTCCTTAAACTTGTACGTCTAGTGCCCATTACAGGAATATTGGAGAGGTGGTAAATACTTTATGACAAAAATGAGCCATGTGAGTTATGACATATGCCTTGTCACAAAGTAAAACTGGCCATTATTGCCTTGAGGGACACATTGTTGTTCTTGGAGATATATGTACGCATTATATGTGGATTTAAAAAATAAAAAATAAAATTGGAAGTTATTTTTTCTAAATAAAAATTAAAGTATTTCACATTTGGATTTGGATTTATGTGGAAGCACGATATATAATTTTAAATATGGATTTTTATATGTAAATTTAAAAAATATATATTGAAAAATATTTAGTGTGTTTTAGTTTGGATTTCTATAAATGCATTCTATATAATTGTAAGTTGATATATATATATATATTTTTGTTGAGTTAACATATAATTTTGTTATTAAGTTTATATTTTATTTTATGTAAATGCAATTTTACAATATTTTTTTTAGTGGGTTTTAGAGACATATTTAACAACATAAAATACCATAAATTCATCTTAACTTTGATCTTTCAAGTATCAAAGTTTGTGTTTTATCTTTTTTTTTATCTCTCTTGATGCTTAAATATATAGGTTTAAGATGATTCTATGTTAGCGTATATCTATTGAGCCAATAGGTTTGTTAATCCAAAAAACAAATTCCAAACCAATCACTCCTACCCAAATTTGAAATTTAAGATAACCCATATGAGTTATAAAACACATATATGCGATATAAGGCATGTGCGTTCAATAACACAAATACATAATATTGCATATACGTTATATCGCATTGTGTTTTCTATGCATACAAAACACATTTGCTTTATAATGCATGTACGTTATAACACATATGCGTTATTAATATATTAAAATTATACATATTATGTTCGATAGGTTGAGAGTATTAAGTATGAAACATAATTTAATAAAATGCCTATATATAATCTAAGTCAATTATATAGTGTCAAAAGTGGTTGTTTGACGGCTTGTACATGGCCCTCTTCCTCAGCAAGTATTATTATAGTCCTTCAACCATTCATTCACCCCTAGACCAATGACCCCTAGACCAATGTATGAAGGAGTGAATATCAACACATGGTAGGAAACTACTCACAATGCCCCACACACTGTGCCTCCCTTGTTATCCCTCTTAACCTCCCTCATCTAAATTTTACTCTCGAGCTGAGTTCTGTCTTTCCCTTCGCGATGTATATATACAAATAAAATATGTCAGATTTCATGGAAAGTGTTGTGTGTATTGAAAAGTGTAGGAAAATTAAAAGTCTCATGTGTATGGAAAAGTGAAGGAAAATTAAAAGTCTTGTGTGTATGGAAAAGTGAAGGAAAATTAGAAGGCAATAACAGAGAAAATACGTCCATGTGTCTGGCCAATTGGCCAATTGGAAGGTAGTAACATGGAAAAACAGTGAATGGGACATAAGATAGATAGAGATAGTAAACAGTGAATGGGACATAAATTGAATGCAAAATTGCAACGTGGGAATAGAGAAAAATAGAGGTCAGTCAATGGGACATACATAAAGATAGAGGTGGTGCAGAGATAGATGTCTTGTGTCGTACGTCGAAAAATGAAGGAAAATTGTGTTGAATGAGACATAAAAGGACAGGTCTTGGTGAGTATGACTTTGCATAGTGGGCGAGACAAGTCTTGGTGAGTATGACTTTGCATAGTGAGTGAATGGGACATAAAGATAGAGACATATAAGAACAGGACAGGTCAAGCCAGACATGTCATGACTCATGGGTTCATTTGACTATTTGAGTAGAATAATCTACATTACCTCTCTTTACTTTATTTTATTTACGAACATATCTCTCACTTCATATTTTGTCTTTATTAAAAAAACAAAATCCCTATCTACCACTTTTCACTTTATTTTATTTACTTCATATTTTGTCCTTATTAAAAAAACAAAATCCCTATGTACCACTTTTCACTTTATTTTATTTATGAATATTTTTTTTCAACCTAATTTTATTTATGAATATATCTCTCACTTCATATTTTGTTTTTATTAAAAAACACAAAATCCCTATGGTATCACTTTTATTTTATTTACGAACATATCGCTCACTTCATATTTTGTATAAATTAAAAAAAACTTGTCTTTATTAGAAAAAACAAAATATTTTATTTACGAACATATCTCTCACTTCATATTTTGTATAAATTAAAAAAACAAAATCCATATAGTACCACTTTTATTTTATTTACGAACATATCTCTCACTTCATATTTTGTATAAATTAAAAAAAACAAAATCCCTACCGTACCACTTTTCACTTTATTTTATTAAAGGATTTACGAATATGACTTTCACTTTATATTTGGTCTGTATTTACAGCATCGTTTTGTAATAATTGTGATTCTATGTAGGTTATTCGTTTTACGAGCTCCTTATTGATATTTATTGACGAGCTCCTTATTGATATTTTTCTAAAGTAGAATTCACATGTATGGAATCATTCTTTTTTCTTCATTAAGTTTGATTTGTATAATAGCTTATATTTTTTAATTTAGATATATTAGTATAAATTTATCTTAGTATTATTATTTGTTTCTTCATAATGATAGTAAGGTGAAGAGAGATAATAAAGAATTCATATGATGAGAAGGGGTTAAAGAATATAACATGGAATTCATAATATTGTTATTTCTCTTTACCATTTCTAAATTTTTTTTCAACGAAGGAACATGGTCTTAATATTTAGGAATTGAATTCTAATTTCTAGCTTGCAGATACATCTAAGGCTCAACCAATTCAGCTAGTTGTTGGGGCTTCACCATTTCCACCTATCAGGCAATAAGGGGTGAGGAAAGATGAAAATAAGAAAGAAATAAAAATCATAATATCATTATTTCTCTATTAACTCCCCGCCCCTATCACATAAGTGCAAGAGAAAATAGTAGGAAAATAATAATATTATAGATTTTAAAATTTATGTTGTAAATGCCACATATCTTAATCTAATATATATACATATATATTTAATAATATATGAATTAATATATATATATATATATATATATATATATATATATATATATTCATGACTTTAATCTATTTATTATTTATTATGTGTGTGTTTGTTTTGAATCTATCTAAACATTATATATTGTATTTAATATGCTAAGACAGAAAATAGCAGCGTTACATTCCATTTCACAATAATAGCATATGCAGGATCACTGAAGAAAGAACAATCACAACATAAACACAAGAGACACGGATTTATCCTGGGAAACCCTCATGGGGTAGAAAACCCAGCAAAGCTTCCTCAATATAGATGACGAGCAATATACAAAGATGCAAACCAAAGACATGATCTCCTCCTCCACCATAGCAGACCTCTCCTCCACAAGTGCGCTACATTCTGAGTGAGGGAAGTGTGTGTGTAATGAGGAACACACCTCCTCTATTTATACACATCTCCGACTTGTACTTTATATTAACTAGGTCGGCCACAACTTTAATACTGGGTTAAACACCCCACTACAACTGACTGGGCCGACCCCACTAGGGTGGTCTAACAACCCTTTGACCCACATAACACATACAAGGCCGACCCCCACTAGGGAAGTCTAATAACCCAAGTTACCACATTCCGACGGAGGAATAAACATCTCCGGATATATAATGAGATCTTCACGGAGGAATGAAACATCTCCGGAATAATAAAGTACAAATATAATATTCTTAGAAGTTACAATATCTCAACACTCCCCCTTAACAAGAAGGATATTATAATAGCATCTGCACGAGCAAGGAGTCATCAACATCATACATGATACATCTATAAATCATTGGAAGCTTTCTCAACATCATCAATAACTCAACCAGTTACTAGAATATCTTCAAGATCTTCAATACTGGAACATCAACATCTTCAGTACCGAATCTTCTGCAGCACTTGAACAGTTATAGCAATATCATCATTTGGATCCTCATGGTCAACAGCATTGTCGTCACACGATCAACAGCATCGTCATCTAAATCATCACGATCAGCAACATCGTCATCTAGACCATCATCTCGATCATCAACATCTGGATCATCTCGATCTACAGCATTTGGATCATCTCGATCTACAGTATCTGGATCATCTCAATCTACAGCATCTAGATCATCTCAATCTACAGCATCTGGATCATCTCGATCTACAACATCATAGCAGCCACGGGGGGTTCACTTAGGGAACTTGTGTCATAGCACGACCGTTCGTAGGATATTAAAGAATATCCCTATTTTCACTAAATATTGGAAAATGTCTCCTAAAATTGTATTGTTGAACCCCCCTCCCAATATACCTTTCAAATTAAGAAACCCCCTAGTTTCGCCAGATATTGCATGTATCCATTTTTATCAACCCATTTTTAATACCCCCTTTATATCATATTATCAAGTTGTATCAAACAAGAGCCCTAATAGATCTTAGTATAAGAAAATAGTATGTTAAATAAAATAATAATATAATTTTCTAATAATGATCCCACCGAGATTGCAGGGGCGACTGATCAATTTGTAATGTTGGATAGTGGAAGACCTGGTGAAATAGTAATGGGGAAGTAAAAATGCATAAAGCCAACCCAGTCAAAAGATCAATGTAACAAAGAATGTAAAATGCTGACAGTCCAATGATCAATGCAATCCTTAGAAAAGATGAGAAATAGATGTTTCATACCACAGCTTGCCAATCTACCAATTTTATATCATGTAAATACAAGTATAGCCATAAAGAGCTCATGTTTTCTATAAGCTTAATAAATTAAACTCCATAAAAATGCAAAATTGAAACCATTTTGTGGATGAACTTCCCTACCTTCCTATCAAAACAAACATCATTGATGTTTGAACTCAAATGAACATAGAAAAATTCCTCTTACATTCCAATAACACCATATGATCATGTGCATAGCTTGGATTTGGGTAATTAATAAGATGCAATAAATTGCCTCCACTTCCTCTACATTTATTCTTGCAATCAAGGGAATTAACAACATTTAGTTACATTTTCTTAGGTTATATATAGTTTTTTAATCTTTACAGGAGAGGGAAAAATCTCCATTGTAAAGTCTCAAGCATGCAATAGTTAGAAAGATACACAAATGATGAAACTAATATGATACCATTTCATGGTAACAATAACACATGGCATGTAAAGAATACAACACGTTGAAAGAAATAATTAGTCAAGAAAGATTGATCTAACTTTTCTTGGTTCCAGTGAGCCAAGAAAGATTGATCTCACTTTTCTTGGTTGTCGTGGAACAAAGTTTGATTGAATATAAACACCCATCTAAACCCCAACCTAGAAATTGAAGAGTTAGATCTTCTGTTAAAATGCCTACAAAAAATACAATACAATTGTTCAACTCTGAAACTCTCGATTAGCTACATCTCTTAACTTTGGAGTTGACGAGGAACCAAATGCATATTCAAGCATATTGAATAGTGTCATAGGCTGGAATATGACTTCTATCTAGGAAATAAACACTTTGGAAATTGGCCTCGTATAGAACAACAAAAAGTATAGTGTTACAAGACTGCCTCAATTTTAACACTAGCAAACTCAACCTCAATTATGGAGAAAGTGTGAAATCTTGCATGTGCATATTAATGAAAAGTGGCAACACTAACATTTTGGACATCGAATCAATAACATTATGCATATAAAAAAAATACTATCACCCTCTTATCTCAGCAAGTTATTATAACCAACAAAAGTGATTTATGAGAAATTATCATTTATGACTTAGAATCATTTATGGTGAATCAACGAAAATAATGCTGTGTCGACATCTAATATTTAAATACGCAAACGGTTCTTAAAAGATAACAAAATATCATATAATTGAATAAAACATGAAGGGTATTTAATTTTAAAACCCTAGGGCAGTGGCCATAGCCTGGAGATGTAAACTATATATCCGAGTGAAATGTTTTTTTAGATGCAAAATAAAATCATAGGAGTAGGTATATGAAAATATAGAAGGTACTGAAGTATTAGAATTTGGATACATTTATTGAGGGAAGTAAATGATGGAAATCACTGTAGCATCGCATCTTTTATACAAAAGAAAACACAAACTTTACAACGTATCCAAAACCTGGAAATGTCAAGTGATACCATAAAATAGTTTCGTATTACAAAGTATACAAAATGGGAAACGATAATAACTTTAACAAGTAAAATTAGCTGCAAAGTTGTTTATACCTGCCTCCTAGAAACTTTAATGTGATATTTAGAGATGTTTTAATGTAATGGTTTTGTGTATAATGAAATGATGTCATAGTATTAGCAAATTTCATCCTTTGCAAATATTTTTAGGTATGGTAAATGAAACTTTATATACATATTATAAATAAAATACGAATACAATGCTTTATAAGAATATAAAAGTAGGCCTTCCCCCCTTAGAGGGGATTGCTATGACAAGGTACTTGATGTACAAGTACAAGATAAATGGCATGGGAGACCAAAGACTCCCTAAGATCGTTTGAAAGTCCAGTCAAGTCCACTTGCATCTCAATAATGGTTGGCATAAAGATAACATGACTTGGTTAAATCATTGGGGGATAAACGAAAATACCACTTTGCAAAATATCAATAACATTAAAAATACGATTACATCTATGTTTAAAGAGAAAATGTGGGGCAAAAAGGATTTAGAGGTTAAAGGGAAGATAAGATACTACAAGGAGGTCACTAACCCTAATCAAGAAGACCAAAAGTATCTCTCTATTTTAACTAGCTCGAAGAAAAAAACTAACATAGCCAAAATTAGAACAAACTCTCATGAACTTAGTAGTGAAACATGGCAATGGACAATTCCTAAAACACCCTAGGAGGATAGGATTTGTCATCGTTGTGAGACTAAGAAAGATGACGATGAAAATCATTTTCTCTTAGAGTGTCCTGCTTACAACCACATTAGATCGCAATTTCTCAATCCTTATCATAATACTAACCTCTCTAATATTCTAAGTTGTTAAACCTATGGTAACCTAGGTAATGCTCATTTCTAAGATTTTTTTAGCATAAGAATAATTTGTTACAACAAACAAAGTTTATTAACGTACAATAATCCAAAGTTAGTCTCAATAAACGTTAACTATCATCATCATCATCATTAAATAAAAACATAATAATATATTTTTTAATTAATAGTGCATAGAGTTAAGCTTTTGCATTACAGTGAATCAATGCAAAAGCCCATCTTATAATAATAAGAAATATTAATAAATAAATAATTCTATTCTTGTATATTACAAGTCTATAAATACATATAATATAAACATTAACATGTTTATATTTTTTAAGACTTGCAAAATTAATAATATTTTTAAATATTTAATATAAATATAGATTTTTAATTAATATTGCTTATTTTAATAATTCTTATATTTTATAAAACAGAAATATATATTCTAATTTTTAAAATAAAAGATTAATGTATATTTAATTAAATTAATTATAATTATAATAATATTATTAATTTAAAAAACCATATTAAATAAAATTTTGAATACTAAATAATTATGCTAATAAAAAAATTGTAAAAAAGAGAAAAAATATTTTATTTGAAGAAAAAAAATGCAAACCAAAATTTATATATTTATAAAATTAAATCAAAATATACAATCTCATAAAATTCACATTTTCATATTTAAAATTATATTTATATTATATTAAATATAATTAAATGTTTTTTAATTTTTAATTTTAATTTCAATATAATTATATAACTTAATTCAAAAACTAAATTACAATTTAGTGTGTAATTAAAAAAAAAATTACGACAATTTTAAAAGATTAAAATAAAAGTGGAATGTAATTTAGTGTGAAAATTTAAAGATTAAAATAGAAGCTTTTATATAATTCTATAAAATACTATCCAATTTTTTTTAGTTATCTAAATGTTTAGTTATATCTACATACTAGCATTGTGTAAGGTAAATAAGTTTTTAAGTGCAATTATCATACCGAGCAAATAAAATTGTGTACTGCTTTAATATGATTGCTTCACATGTGTAAACTCAACTTAAAAAAATTAAGTGGGGTTGGGGGAAGATGTCATGGTGGCCACGATACGATGGTAAATGAGTCATCCAGCAAGGGGTTAAATTTGACGGGAACCCTTACCCATCAACTAATTTTTTTTTGACGGTTTTGTTCCCAAAACTGCCTTGCATATAACTTTTAATTAAAAATTTTACCCTTCAAGTGAAATTTATTCCTAAGCAGCGAATAAGTTGTGAAATTGGGAACTCCTATTAAGAATTCTGTCTAAATTTCCAAATCAAATAGTTTGATCTAAATAAACAATCGAAAGCATTTGGGTAAGAACCTGTAGAAGGCAGCTTCCTTTGCGTAGAAGGTTAGATATGTGAGATTTATCGTGAACCTGTAGTTTGTTATCATCAAAGAGATTAATACAATTGTAATTTCTAGAACCCCGTGCCTCCATCAACTTGCATGTATAATCGTATTGGCCCTTGAAAGCCACTAATCATTCAAACTATCTCCCATTCGACCTTTCCTATTGTAATTCTGGAGTGTAAGAGTGGGGTTTTCTCTATGTTCAGTGATTGTGGTTAAAATGGTGGTTGGCAGTCATAAGCCAATGTCTATGCATGCCCTCGAATCTCTTTTGAAATACAATGCTTGTCATGCAATGTTTAGGGCAGAAGGATGTCTATGCATGCCCTCGAATCTCTTTTGAAATACAATGCTTGTCATGCAATGTTTAGGGCAGAAGGATCGCATAAGTTATTTGCTAAATTTCATGGTTTTGATGATCAAATTAAACTCCAGTTTCCAGGGGTTTTGATGGACGAGTGGCTCGAATGGGTAGTTTGGTGTCACAGAAAACATTGGCTCATGTTATTGGCCTGCCAAGAAAAGTGGAGTCGTAAGAAACATTCTGGTAGTCAAGCCCTCATTAATACCATCTCCAGGTCGAAGGGTTACCAAGAATATGGCAAGGCAGAGGAAATAGCCCCTACTCATCAACAACAAGCAATAGAACAATCTCCAATTATTGTAGACAGTGAAGAGGAAGATGCCAGAACAATCGAAGATATCCTTAGAGCTGCAAAGAAGCAGAGGGTCAAAACACCAAATCCTCCAAGTGTTACCTCCTAAATCACGTGACAGTGAACATGTTGGACAAGTCAAACCCAATGCACCACCAAATGAGCCTCAACATGATGATATAATGTAGGAAGCATCCAATCCACAGGTGATATCTTCAACTTTTTGTTGAATTAACAAAGAAGAATTGAGAAAAAAAGAAATTGCAGAAAGAATTTCAAGAGTTCATCATTCTTTTTATATATATATATATGGGGTGAAAATGAGCAGTTAAAAACAAAAATTCAAAAGCTCCGAGAAGAGGATGAGAAGCTAAGTTCTGGGAATAAAGAGCTATATGAGAAGTACATTAATTCGACTTACACATTGGAGAGAAGACTTAATATAAGGAAGAATAGAGCAGGGGTAACCTCAACATCTTGATTGATGTTGCAAGGCTTCAATAAGAAACCTAAGAGGCCACTACAATTTTGTCAAATTCTGCGGGCTTGTCAAAAGATCTGTTTGCATGGGGGCATGCAAATATAGAGGCATAGGGGAGATAAAGTATGCAGGTCTATATTTCGCATAGCAGGGTGGTAATGCAAATTTAACTTTCAAAATTGGCTCTAAATATACTAGCACATATCCTATTTTCTCACATGCAAGTGCAATTACGAAATTAGACACTTCCAAGCTAAAGTCTAATTTCAAATTTGATGGCAAGTGTGAAATGTTATTTAATTATGTCGAGGAGGAAATAGGCACCTCTCTAACGTCCACAATATCTTGCTAACCAAGCATGGATCTCTGTTGATTTGGTAGAGGTATTATGCCATTTGGCAGAAATTGGGCATGGGAGTGTTGTGCCATTATTTAAGTATCCTATAAAGCATTATCTAGAGATATTGTTAATTGCAGTTTCCCAAGTCAATAGCTCCAACATGAAATACTCACTACCCCTTTTCCATCATATCTTGGTACTAATCCTAATTGTAGCATTCTCCTACAGTCGGATATGTTGAGCAGCATTTACTTCCTCTAACAAGGCATTCAAAATTAGTTGATTCCAATGCTGGGATGAAGTCTTCTCAAGCAACACCTTCTCAATAGTAGGCCAACAACATCCATGATATTTAGTGAGGGATTTTTGTGCAAATATTGTGGTTCAACTACCCTAGCTATAAGGCAAACTTTGAACAGCTTTAGACATACTCCTAATATTGAAACATTAACTATTTCGACTGGAAGTTGACATACACAAATTGAGCTTGGATGGTTAGGACAAGATATTTGCATGGTCAATAACATTTCCACAACCAAGTTGGGGGCTAAATTCAAAGAGTTCTTAGAGGTTTTGCACGAACCATATTATCCACAACCAAGTTGGGGGCTAAATTCAAAGAGTTCTTAGAGGTTTTGCACGAACCATATTATCCATGGTCTGCTTAGTATCTGGTAATGAAAAGGGTTTTATTTGAAAAGTCATGCAAAGTCGATAGCCTAAGGAGCTTACTACCTACTATGTTTCCATGAGGACATGCAAATACACATGCATGGGGAGATGCTGGCCTCCCATTTTTGTCATAATCAAATACCTCTTTTTCCACTACCATCCTACTTTTATACCTGAACCTGGCCATATTGTAATAGATTTCCATGCTTCTAAGCACAAACCTTTCAACAAGCACTTAGAGGTAATTGTTGCTTATTTTATTGCATTTCCTAAGTTCTTAATAGATTGAAAATGGGTTTTAAGCTAACCTTTACTAATGAAGAATTATTCAGTTTAGTTTCTGTACCTAGCAAGATTCATGTACCAACTTTTGGTACTACCAGACTTCCGATACCACCTGTACATTGTTCTGGCAACAACTTTCGGTATCAAGATCATAGGTTCACATATGTCCGCCTCCTCAAGAAATAATCGGCCACATGGGTTTTTTCCAGCATGCCCCCAACATGGATTTTTGTTGAAGAGATCACACCTAGGTCGCATCTAGTAGCCTCTAGCTCATGGTCAAATGTTTTGGTCAAAGGATAAAACCAACAGTTTCTAGGTAGCGATCTTTGAATGCGATTTCTAGGCAAAGTTGCAAACGAAGGCGGATCTTGAAAAACTAAAACATGAGTTTTGTGTAGAATGCCCCAAATTGAGTAATTCATGAGCATATTTCAAAAATAATTTACAGTTTGGGAGATCTGACCATTTCTCTAAAATTGTTGTCCCCAGATTTCATGTATGACTAGTTTTCTGAAAACCAAAAATAGTATGAATAGTTCTAGGTTTGGAGAATTCGGTTCCCATTGATTTCATGTATAAATAAACCTTCATAGAGCTAGAGAGGGGGGATTGAAAAGCATTGCCATTCTGCTGCGTTTTTGTACTGACACAATCTACACTTTGATGTTGTAATCAAACTTTGTGTCTAATGGAAGCTTAGTTTTCTAGAAGTTCATGTTCATTCAAATTGTGTGATTGTGAGTACCTAACTCGCTTACCAGATTGGGAAGGGCACACTAAACTGGCAAGCGTTGTTATCTATAACTTTACTTAACTAGTTAGTTTGAAGCTGAATTAATCATCTCTTTCAGAGTATAGAAATACCAAGTTCTGAGTAAAAGATTATACCTCACACTGCCCACAACCCAGTGCCCACTACAGTCTGCCGCGTGAGGTGAATAGTTCGAAACTTGCAATTTCCAACGATGCATTTACTGCACCACCTGCTCTTAGAACTGCTGCATCTGCTGCTTCTGGGACTGCCGGACTGGTCACTGCTAACTGGGTATCAAACTAGAAGTCTGGATCCTTCGAAGTTCAATTGCTATATAACCTGCAGCACCTCGATTTTAAAAACTCAGAGGTTGGCATGCGTACGCGCAATCGAATATCTGGCGGGAAAGAATTCCCCCATAAATTCATCAAGGATTTAAGAAATCAAGAATGAACTCCCCTAATTCATCTTAGAGGGACGAGAGATCCATTCCAGCGAAACCTGTAGCAGAGAAGACAAATATGCCCGCACAAAGAGAAGCCCCGCAGGACACAAGAATGAAGATGCAGGGAAATGGGTTCTTAGCGGTTCGGCTTCATAAGTTCATCCTATACTTAGTGTACTGATTCACTGAATAATGAATTCGCCTTCCTAATTCCTAATCTCTTATTACTATACTTACTAACTTAATGTGCATTTACGATGGCATTGGCAATTCGACACCTGCCAACCTGGGCTTTAAATGATACAACAACTCTGTACTGTAGCAATAACTCTGTACTGTAGCATGTAGCCAAGCTGCCAACCGGATTGCTGCCAGCCTGCCGGAGGGCCGGAACCTCGAGCCGGAGGCCTTTAGACTTCACGTCTTTAACTCGATAGGTTGAGTAACGAGTTGATGCTATCATTCTATAATATATAATTTATAATATATAAAAAATTTACATACGGGCATATAATATATAAAAAATTTACTTTTTAAAATTTAATAGACTTCGTTGTTGACGTGTATATTCCACGTAGACCAGTAATTTACGGGTAAAAAGCTAAAATATGATTATACGGGTATCAAATTTAACCCTGCATCCAGCATGCCCGCTAAATATTGCTAGTACCTAGCGTTGATAGTATCATCCCTCACGAGTCGCGATGGGCCCTCGCGAGGGGCATGTATTTAATCTTCGTGCCTCTCACGTAAAAACTCATTTACGGAACAGGGATGGTGGCATTTATTAGAATGCGCAATAATATTTAGTATTAAATATAATAGACAGATGGTTGAGTGCAGATTTTTTTCATTTTTAAATTTGGTAAGTTATCATGCTTAATATTAATGTCACGATGTTTTACATTAATAGACACGAGCTATTTTTGAAAAAAAATATTTTTAAATTAATTTTATTTTCTGACAAATCTAATTTAAATTGGGTAAAAATTGTCAATTCAAAGATTTGAACCAATCAAAAATTCAAAATATTGAATTTTAAAAATTTTAAAATTATTTTTAATTTAAGAAAAAATCAATTTAATAAATAATAATAATACCAACATTATAAAACTTTAGAGTTGCAAAAAACACTAATTTAAAATTATAGAGTTTGGCCAAAAAAATCAATTGCTATATACCTACGGGAGGCATGTATAATAAATTCATAATATCCACCCAGAATCGATCATGGGAATACACGTTATCTTTTATGAATACCGACATTATAAAAATTTAGAGTTGCAAAAAACACTAATTTAAAATTATAGAGTTTGGCCAAAAAATCAATTGCTATATACCGACAAGAGGCAGGTATAATAAATTCATGATATCCACCCAGAATTGATCATGGGCATACACGTTACCTTTTATGAATGCTAATAAGATCTTGATACAATGCTGTTGGTAATTATGGAAAAGTGTAATTGATGAATGATTTTAGATTTAGAGCCAAGGTAGTAAATTATTGTCTTATAATGCTCCTTGCAATTAAACAGCCGCCATTCTAAGGTAGATTCGGCGAATCGGCTATAATTTCATTTTCCATTGTGGCCCTCTCTATTTTCTTTCAAGGTCCTCTCTACTTTCAAGCTAGGCTACCAACTCAGTTTCCCTCCCGGGAGATACATTATGTACCTCTAAATCTAGAATACATGGTATGTGTACAGGAAGGTCGAGCTCGTCATAAGGAAGGAAATCCCTCCCACTAGTTTCATACAAAGAGAAAACATTTAACTCAGAACGCACATACGTGTAATGTGCTCAGAAAATCATACAAAGAGAAAACATTTAACCCAGAACGCACATACGTGTAATGTGCTCAGAAAATTTACAAGGAAGTTGGAATTCACCCATTGTCGAAATATTGTAGACACACAGTAAGGAGAAATAAGTTTGAATATTGAAGGTAAATTGTATGAAGTGAAACTGCCTAACTCTGGGTTTGATGGAAACTCTTATCGAATGAGTGCACGTGATCCCCGTCATAATTAACACGCCATACTTCAAACCTGTGACACGCTCCAGGGAAATCTTAGGAGTGTCGACTCTCAACATAGCACCTGCTTTAATAAATATAACCAGAATTAATATATAATGGCATGCGAATGATAAGAACAATCACAAAGTCACTCAAAGGATAATATATCTCATTCAGACAAACCCAAAAGAAAATAATGCTCTATGTGTAAACCGGGAAAGAGAAAACAAAACATTACCGTGAATGAATGGAGATTCCATCGAGCTTATCTAACCAATACGCTTAACCTCCTATGTATAAAGAATGTAGGTGATATGGAGCGATTCACCCCAAGCTCTTCAACAAATGGAGAATGCTAGAGGGAAGGAAAACTCAGAATTCGAACAGAGCACAAGGAGAAGTGGTATGGTCTAAATGACACAAGTGCTCAGAGCAAGTGGTAAGTTGGCGCCCATTCCTTCAACCATCATATTAACTCAGCTCGGTACTGACGAGACTGAAACCCTTTCGTATCATGTGTTGGAAGGATCTAGGCCGTGGATCATAGCCGAGCTTACCAAGTTGACCATTTGGGGGCTTATGCAACCATTCACTTGTCTTAAACCTCAGAGCTTGGGTTCCACGCCAAGCATGTGTATTAAATAAACACTGTTTTTGATGGACATAACGTGTATGAGGAATCAATGGAAAATATTACGGATATCTACTCAAATATAGCATTGCATAGCTTTGGAAGGAAGGATCTAGGCCGTGGATCATAGTCGAGCTTACCAAGTTGACCATTTGGGGGCTTATGCAACCATTCACTTGTCTTAAACCTCGGAGCTTGGGTTCCACGCCAAGCATGTGTATTAAATAAACACTGTTTTCGATGGACATAACGTGTATGAGGAATCAATGGAAAATATTACGGATATCTACTCAAATATAGCATTGCATAGCTTTGGAACTCGCCCATTAAATGTAATGTAAGATTTTATATAATAAGTTATGAGATTGTAGTAAGGGAAATGTTATTTCGTTGCATGAAATCACAAATCAACCCTTTTGGTTTATAATCGAAATTCATATATTAATGTATGTCATTCATAAAATATTTATAATCAAAATTAATACATTATAATATGTCAGTCATAAAATATTTATTTAAGCTTATATGAATGGTTCAAGGGTGAAAGAGTATGTTATTCATAAAATATTTAAGCTTATACAAATGGTCCAAGTGTGAAAGTACAAATGGTCGAAGTGTGAAAGGTAACAATTATGTATATATTGTGTAAGTGATATTATAAGTGGAAATAAATTCATGGTTTAGAAGTATAAATTTTACGGATGGTCAAGTGTGAAAGACTATGTCATTCATAAAATAGTTAAGCTTATACAAATGGTCCAAGTGTGAAAGGTAACAACTATGCATATATTGTGCATGTGATGTGATAGATGGAGAAATTTAATAAATATTATAGGTGGAGGAATTCAATAAATACATGGTTTAGAAGTATAAATTGACAACTTTTTAGGTTGATAATTAAAATTATACAAATTTAATGTATCCACTAGAATGGATCTAAAGCATATGTATAGTAAGATTTATATGCTTCCTTTAATGGGAAGTGTAAAAGAACTATATATGTATATATTTTGGGCATGAAAAATATAGGTTGGGCTTAGAAAATTATTTTGTGTATGGACGCAATCATAAAATATTGAGATTAATTACCATCATAACAAATAATATGAATATTCCTTCACTAAAAATAATAACAAGAATGGTATAAAGTTTAGTTTTTTTAAATTAATTAAATAAATAAATATTTAATTTAAATATAATTTTATATATAACATAAAAATTACTGTATTATATTTTTTATTAATATATATTAAATACTAAATGTTAATATTTTAAAATATAAGTTTCTTAAAAATTATAAAAATGTAATTTTATAAATTAATAAATTATCAACATTTAATTTTGAAAGAATAATATAAACTATAAATTACAATATAAATATATTAAATATTAAAAATAAGTAAATAATAAGTCTATATATTTTATCTAAATTTTTTTATTACCCATTCTCACGGGCTTGGGACGAATGAAATCTTAGATAAATCCCATTCATGAAGAAAATTATTCTAAAAAAATGAAAACTTTATAAGTTCAATGATTTGGAGGTATAAATACAGCCCACGATTTGGAGGTTAATCCTTACAGTAGTTAGGATTGATATGAATCCATCCCATGATTTGGAGGTATGAATCTAGCTCGCAATTTGGAGGTTATTCCTTAGAAAAAACTAGGACTAATATGAATCCAACCTATGATTTGGAGGGATGAATTGAGCCCATGATTTGGAGGTATGAATCCATCCCATGATTTGGAGGTTATTTCTCAACCCACCCAAATAAAATAACCCCCAATATTTATATTACTATGTCAAATTAAAATCCCCCCTTGACCCCTTAATACAAGGCAATATATTTTTGAGGTTTTTAGGAGTATTCAAACCCCCAATATGAATGGACGTGATATGATATTGCCTCAGTAGTGAACCCCCCGTGATAGCAGCATACCCTGCAATACACATGATCTATTACGGGATGATCAATCCCTCTCACTTTAAGACACCTCTCATGTCTATGGACGATGCTATCTAGATCTACTTACAGGATGATCAATCCTGATCCTTTTAAGACAAATCCATGTCTAGGGATGATGCAATCCTGACCACAGTGCCAGTCCTTTTTCATACTGGATGTGACCTAGATCAAATCTAGGATTTATCACCACAGAGCTAGTCCTTTTTCATACTAGATGTAGGCCTCCCACCTGCAGGTCTTCATCATATACAGAGCCAGCCCTTTTTCATGCTGGATGTATCATATCTACAGAGCCAACCCTTTTTCATGCTGGATGTAACACATCTACAGAGCCAACCCTTTTTCATGCTAGATGTATCACATCTACAAATCCATCCCTTTTTCATGATGGATGTATCACATCTACAGAGCCAGCCCTTTTTCATGCTGGTTGTATCACATCTACAGAGCCAACCCTTTTTCATGTTGGATGTAACCTAGATCAATTCTAGGATTTGTCATGTACATTTTGAACTAAATGCTTAGGGACGATGCAGTCCTATCATCAATTTTCGGAGAAATATGTCTATGGATCACTTCAGGGGACCGAAGTCCAGGGATGATGCAATCCCTTCCTGTCCACTAGGGACTTCATTCTCGAAGATATCATGTATACGGCTCAATTCAAGGGACCAAAAATCCAAGGACGATCTAATCCCATCCTTGTCCCCTAGGGATCTCATTCTCGGAGACATCATGTCTACGACTCACTTTAAGACTGACGTCAGGGATGATCCAATCCCTACTTGTCCACTAAGGACTTCATTCTCGGAGACATCTATCTACAGCTCACTTTAGGACTGAAGTCCAGGGATGATCCAATCCCTACCGTACATTTAGGACCATGTCCAATGATGATTTAATCCCCACCGTACATTTAGGACCATGTCCAAGGATGACTTAATCCCCACCGTACATTTAGGACCATGTCCAAGGATGACTTAATCCTCACTATACATTTAGGACTATGTCCAAGGATGACTTAATCCTCACCGTACATTTAGTATTATATCCAAGGATGACTTAATCCTCACCATACATTTAGGACTATGTCCAAGGATGACTTAATCCCCACATGTCCATCAAGGACTTCATTCTCGAAGACCATACGTCTATGCATCAATTCAAGGGACCGAAGTCCGGGGATGATACAATCCCCACTTGTCCACTAAGGACTTCATTCTCGGAGACCATATGTCTACGGACCATCCACCAACCTCTCTGTTGGCATTACTAATATAGGTATCCACATCATCGACCTCACTGTCAATGCAGGAAATCTCATCATAAGTGATCACATCACTCCCCCTTTCGAGGAGGGTCCTTAAGTTTGTCTCGAAAAACTTTACTTGAGGTAGAGGTTCGGTTTAGTATATCGGTAAGTTGTTCACTTGAGGTAGAGGTTTGGTTAGTACATCGGCAACTTGTTACAAATTCAAACTTTATAGTTCCTTTCTGCACCATATCTTGTCAAATCTCTATGTGCTTTGACTTATCATGGAACACTGGATTCTCCGTCATCTTGATACAACTCTATTTGTCACATAGGATCACAGTTGGTTCTATCTCTAAGTCAAACAATCCTGAAGCCATACTTCTTCACAACTAGTAGAGCAAGCAACCATATATTCCGCTTGTGCTAAGAGCCACACTAGACTGCTTCGAGCTAAACCACGAGATCATGGCTGTCACGTACCCACCCTTGGACCCAATGCAAGGAAGGTAACATGCTACCAATCTATGGGGCTTTTCATAAAACGCAGCCCATTCATTAGATGCATACAGTTAAAAACAAAAGTGTGCAGATGTAAATCAAACAAATATGCACAGCAGAAATAAATTCATCCACACACATATTTTCATATGCACTCAATATATCAATAACAGTCATCAATTAATTAAAACAATGCAGAAGTAAATACACATAAGAGAATATACTCATCTCACTATAATGCGGTCCCAAACAACTAGCTATGTCGCCGCAACGTTCATCCCAACCATAGGCCAGTTGTGTTCATCAATCTCTCAACACAAATGCCATCCCCGAGCTGGGCATGATTCTTACAAGGAACAGGGGACATTCAAGTTCACACACAACCAATTAATCATTTCATCTGAGCCAAGCCAATCCACAGCTGGGTTTATCAAGCTACATTTGAACCCTAGATGCCTGCACTCAAGCTCAAGCCAAAGCAATAGATACCCATAACCCATACCCTAACATACTCTTTTCTCACATAGCAAGCACAACATTGGGCATAGATACACATTTTAAACAATGGGATTTACGAATAAGATGGCCATGGGTTTTCCCAAAAACGTTCCCAACCAAAAACGGATTGTGGGGTGGGGCAAACAACCACAGGGAGGAAAAACGATTTCTTCCCCAAATATCTCAGCCTCCAACAGCCCAAAACGGTCTCTATTGAACCCCCATTCGATTTCCCCTTCTTCCCCACTGGTATACAACACAAAAACGCCCTTCTCCCAACTGAGGATCAAGGAAAGCCATAAAACATGGCTAGAAAATGCCCAGGTAACTCCCAACTCGTGAAGGAGAGGAACTAGTTGATGGGTAATGGCTTGGGGAGAAATTCATGGCTCTTTTTCTTGCCCCAGAAGACAAAAAACCATTTTCCATGAAGGGTGGCTTGCCCATACCCGAATTTGGACAGCCATACCTCCCCATTCCCAAGGCATTAACTACCTCAACCAACTCTTGGGAGAAATCAATGGTTGGGTACAAAAGTCAACATGGGTAGTTGAGGGTTGATGGGTTCTCTCATTGACACTTGGCTTGACTTGATTGGCTCAAGGGTTTGACTGGTTTCCCTCCCAATTCCTTGTAAAATCATGCCCCCATCTCTTTGTTGCATTGCATAGCTAGTTGTGGGTATTTTTATTTAAAATGCATATTACATGATATTGAAGTTCCAATGTGCCTGGCTAGCACGCAAACCATATGCATCAATAAATCAATGGCGGGGCCTTGGCCTTGAGCTCCTCACCATGATTTCATAACAATATTACATCATTTGCATTATTTACATTCGAATGCAATAGGGTCAAGATGGGGACGTGACAATGGCTGATCCCAGACAATAACATCCTCTCGATGTGTTCTTCCTGTTTGATACACTTTCTGCCCAATCAACATCTGTGTAGCCATCTGAAGTCATGATCTCCAAGATAGCATAGATCAAAGTCTATTGTATCCTTTAGGTCCCTCATCACATGCTTTGTAACTATCCGGTGAACACATCTAGTTTCCACTAGCTATTGACTCAAGGTGTTCACAGCAAAGCATATATCTAACCTAGTATTTGTTAGATACATCAATGACCCAATAATTTGTCTGTACAGAGTTATATATACTAACTCTGATGAGTCATTCGCTAACAACTTCAAGTTGGAATCCATGAGAGTGGCCATTCCAACATATCAAGTCCTTTTAATATTTTTCAGCATACTTTCCCTGGTTGAGAAAGATTCCTTCTGAGCCTTGCCATACTTCCAGACCTACGAAGTAATGCATCAATCTGAGATCTTTCATTTTTCATTTCTGCAGCCATCTATCTGTGCCATCTCTCGTTAGATGGGTCTACTGATATAAGCCTCAACATCATTCAAAATCTGTGGTGAGTTCCTTCTTGCATCCATGTCATCTGTGTATAGAAACCATATTCAACCTTGTAGCAAAGGTTGAGATCCACATCACCCATGGTGATCACTATCGATCCTGGGTACCCGAACAGAGCTCTCTTCAATTACATTATTAAGATAATGGTCTTATCTAGCCACTTGGAGCAAACATCTCATCATGATTCTCTTCCTTTTTCTAAGAGAATCTTCTAGCCACGAGCCTTCTATAGTGTGTTTGATTTGTAAATCCTTTTGTTGAACATCCATCGCTTGTTCAGTGTTCATCATTCGTCATGATCTTTCCTACAAATCAAAATTAAGTACATGATTAGTAATACTTCAAAATCATCAAATCATATTGATATGATAACCTATTATGCATACATATATCATTTACATAGTTATGCAACTATTTTGACCAATACTTTGGCACAACACTTTCCCATATCCTGTATGCATACAGTGGCTATCTAGATGCCTTCCATCTCTACCAGAACATACTATCAAGAGTGTGCACAGCTCTCAGCATGTCAGCAAAGAGGTTTCATTCTAAACAAGCAACAATGGAATGTTTGTCCAACTTACCAATCATATGCATATTAGTAGTATACTATTCAATGCTCTATGAATGATTACACGCAGCATGATATATTCTAGGAATACAAATATGCATACAACCTATTACAAGCAATATCATTTACTATTTCAAATAACAACTCAAATACTTATCTTTGATGTTTGTGTGGTTGCGTCCCGCTTGATCTTCTATATGTCTTTTGAACTTCTATTCATTTTGTACCACTGTGCATGCTCAAGTGTGCACTAGTGTCATCCTCATGATCTCATACACAAACATACATTCATTAGTATATTATAATCTTCAATATGTATAGCCATGATCATAGATAATAAACATTAGTATTCAATGTTTTAGGGAAGTCTTCTTTTACTCATGCATATTCTTGTTTGATCATAGGGCTCTTCTAGTTAATCAAGATAAGAGACATAGTATGCATAAACCCTTGATTACTAACTTTATGAAAAAACATATCTAATCATACCAAGTGTACTTATATAAGGGATCCTAACACAAGGTAAGATTCATAGGAAACATACCTGGATTAGTATATTTGTTTAACATACCTAATCAATATCTTCTTTGTTCTCTTCAATGATTTAGAGATCCTGTGCTGGAACCTACATATCTCATAGGTTAAGCATAATAGAACAAATTCATACATACCTTGTACGTAGAACTTCTATGTGATCAAAGATTATGGAGGAGTCTTTGTCTTCATGTTGTCATGGTCATGGAACTTGATTTGTCTTTCGTGATGTACCTGTATCTTGTTAGCAAACAACATCAACCTCATACAACACCATAGTGCATTAGTACAATCATATAACCCTAATCAATGAATGTCTTCTATCATTCACATGCATTCATATTGTTACTAGGGTGATAAGATAATTCTAACATTAATCAAGATTGTACTAATAAATAATATGAAAACAAACATATTATGAACTCAATCAAGAATCAGATTTCAAGACAAACCTGAATCTCCTTAAGTCATACCTGTCGAGACTTCTTGTAGTCTTCTTATGTAAGGCCTTAGCCTCAACTCCCCTTGAAACTAGATCTGGAGCTTGATTAGGGTTTGTTAAAGAAACCCTAAAAATTCAATCTTTGACTTTCACACTTCTGAATGGATGGAAGGATGTGTCTTGCTAAGCTGATCAAACTTGCATACTTCAATTTTGAAATCTCCAAAATTTGACCCCTCAAAATTGCCTTCGAAACTTTTGGATCTTCTGGACAGGATCCTGAACTAGGGTTTGATGAATCCCACCCTTCTACCCAAACAAAAGGTTCGATCCAAGGCTCTCAACTCTTTTTTTTTGAGCAGTTTCCAGCCGTGGTCACATACTTCAAAAATTCCAACTTTTGCTAAGGCCCTAATTTTCCATCTTTCCGATCAAAATCCCGAACTGGGATTTGATCAAGCTTGGTATTCTACCCAACCAAAAAATTCAATCTTGGTCTCTAAATTTCGATTTTTCTGAGTAGCATTCAGCCATGGATTCCGATTCCAAAAATTCTAAATTTCTCTGAAACCATAAATTCCGGAAGCCATGAATGGAGGTGCTCCAAAAATAATTCTGTTTTGACAAAAATATGTACCTGATTGTTTCTATTATAACTCCGAATTTTTCGATCCACAGAGTCTGAGAACTTTTTTTGTGGTATCTTGACCTGTCATATTTCCATCCCGACAGGTCTGAGCTCAATTGGATTTTCTGAGAGAGAGTTATGCCAAGTGTCGCAACGTGACCTGTTTATGGGATAAAACAGGAGAGCGAAGTTGTACGGTATGCCACGTGTCACTGGTTCAACTTCGGCCTCTGAAAACGTTTCTTGAGATAGTACAGTCTGTGTACTACCTGTCACGTTTTACTAAATTTCATTTGGAGCTTCCTAGCCCAAGTTATGACCTTTTTTCCTAGGTCACCTGATTTTGATTGAGATATGGAAGAGGCAGAAACCCTAACTTGTACTGATCATAACTCACAAAGTACAACGAATCTGAGGGTGTCCTTTGGACACAAGGTACAGGGGGATGTTATCTACTACCTGTAAACTTTTTAGATCCTGAACCTTCTCCAAAATGGATTTATAGTGAATGTTCCACGATGACTGGTTTTTTTATATAAAACCCTAACCTTCAAATTGTCGCAAGAGAAGCAAGTGTCGTAAGTGCCATACATTGCCTTCCTTGAGGTTAGCTCTGATACCATGTTAAGATTTAATATGCTAAGACAGAAAATAGCAGCATTACATTCCATTTCACAATAAAAATCCAAAACGTACAAGAAATTTAGAAAACAAAAAAAAGATGAAATTCCCTCTAGGTTTCTTTTGTTTTCATCCCTGTTGTAATTAAATCATATATCAATTGAAAAGTGGGTTCCCTGTAGATGCATTGTTCATCCTTCCTTCGTCTCTATTTATAGTACATACAATACTTAGTGTTGGAATATGGCTAACGCCCAAATGGAATACACAACCTCCTTTTGCGCATTCATATTGATGATGTTGCTCTCTTTGGATGTGTACAAGGCTTTCAAGAGGAAAGCTCTGGTTCTCACTGCTCTGGTTCTCACTGCGTCAAAGGTTGGAATATTGGCTAACGCCCAATTGGAATTCGTACCTCCATCCAAGGAATACGCTGATTTCGTGAAGCATTTATATGTAAATCGGTACACAACCTCCTTTTGCGCATTGATATTGATGATCTTGCTCTCTTTGGATATGTACAAGGCTTTCAAGAGGAAAGCCCATTGGATCCCACCTCAAGCTCTGGTTCTCACTGCTCTCATTATTCAGTTGCTCGCTTTCGTTGATAATTATTTGAATCTAAATGTAAATTCAAACGACAACCTCCTAAAAGACGAGCAAATGTATGTTTTGATTTACCGTCCACTGATATTTGATAGCAGGAGAGTTATGATATGTATTTTCATTGCTTATTTACTTCCCGGGGTGGCCCGTTCCGGTTTGAGAACTGTTTGGGGCGATATTGGAGCATTGGCATTACCTATAATGTGGCATATGGGTTATGAGGTTTACTTCTTTGTCAAACTAATGAAGGACGTGAAATCATGGAGTCAAGATCCTCATCGTCATCATGCTTACAGCCTTTGGAAACAGCATCGACCTTATAGAGTATGGTTCACAGTTTCCTACATCACCTTCTTCACAGCCCTTATATTGTTGATTGTGCTTTTGACCTGCGCGGTCATAGCAGGTAAAACCATTAATAAGATCATGTCTCAAAAGATTCCATTAGCACTCTCCTGTTGTTGCACTTGCCCGGAAAAGCACGACTGTAACAACATTGAGATTCACGTCCTCAAATGTTTTATTGTCACTCGTGCCTCCCAACCAGACTATATCATAGCCAGATCAATTTTGAGTTCATTTGCCAGCATGGTTACCACAGTTTGCTTTGGGTTATTGGTAGGCAAAAAGGCGTGGAAAGTATTTATTCTTCATGATCCCGGTATATTTTCAGTATATTTTTATTTTCAGTTTGTGTTCATCTTAATAGGATGGATAGTGGTATTATTCAGAGGGTTCACAGCAGTTATGTATTTTCCCAAGGATGTGCGGTGCTTGTTTTCCGTAGAAGATTTCTGGACAAGGAGTATTGCTGATATGAAAAACGATCTGGACGCACATTTGTCATCCAGATTGTTTCGGGAGAAGAGAAATCTTGAAAGCACTGCAATAGAAAGTATTGTTGTGAATTTAATCACAGCATTTAAGCTACTTGCTGTATTTTGGTTATTATTATTGAACATGGGGCTTTGCTTACAAATACTCATGGTTTTAGTTAGCAAAGCCTGTTGGTGTTTATCAGACCTTGCATTCCGAATGATTAGACCTTTCATTCCGAATGCGCTATTGTGTGGCTTGAACGTACCAGCACTAGAGACCGATCAATTTAACCAATACAAAGAAGCTTTGGAGGTCATACGAATGCCAGGAGAAATCGCCTACAGGCTGTGGATGGCAAATCTACGGGCCTTTAAGAAAGCAGAGAATAACATCATTAAAGGCTTTGAAAAGACTAAAGGGAGTTGTGCAGAATTGATCACTTTAATGGGATACAAAAAAGGGACGGTGGAAGATGAAACTCCCACGTCTCTGGAAGACGAAAAGCATTTTAAAGAAGTTGGTAAAAAATCCTGGAAGATGAGAGCAGTCTCGTCGATACATTTTATGCTCTATTTTTATGACGAAGCTAATCGTCATGTGGTGAATGAATCTATCAAAGCTTATTATCAAGCATGGTGTTTCATGGATTTTGTTGATAGTTTAGATCCAGAAGGTCACTTAGTAAGTCTGGCAGCTGACAAAGCATTTGTCACTATTGAAAAGATTTGGATGAGTCTTCAAAATTCTAATGTTTCAAACGAACTACTTGAAGAGAAGATAAAGAAGCCACTCAAACAGCATATGGAACAGCTTTATAAAGAAGAACGAGCACTGGGCATAGAAGGTCACAAGTATCCTTGTGTAGATAATCTACATGATTCTAAGGACCGGGACTGGATGGAAGTAGCTGCAAATACAAGTTTATATGAGACATGGAAATCCATGGGTCTCAACTCTAATCCAGTTAATCCAGTTAAAGCAATCAATTATTTAAGATGGTTATTGGCAAACCTTATTTATCATTGCATGGGACAGGAGCTCGACAAAGCAGTGATAGAAAATTGTGGTAAATGGGCAAAGGATGGAAAGGAAAACGAGATAATGAATGCAGCTTTCGTAGTTGGGCAAGCCAAGGCAGTGCGGGAACAAGGCCGGGCAATGCAGGAACAGGTACAAATTTAATAGTGTTCTACTAAATATGGACATTTCTCAGTGTTCTACATGCAGTGTGAAAGCTATTGTTAGGTTAGGTTGCAGATGATAAAATGTATGAGCTTGTGATTTTCTTTATTTTTAGGTAATAGTTATAAATATATTTTCTCCTTTTAAATTTGCTGGTTTGTATATTGTCCTCCTTGAACTTGTACGTCTAGTGACCATTACAGGAATATTGGAGAGGTGGTAAATACTTTATGAAAAAAATGAGCCATGTGAGTTATGACATATGCCTTGTCACAAAGTAAGACTGGCCATTATTGCCTTGAGGGACACATTGTTGTTCTTGGAGATATATGTACGCATTATATGTGGATTTAAAAAATAAAAAATAAAATTGGAAGTTATTTTTTCAGTATTTCACATTTGGATTTGGATTTGGATTTATGTGGAAGCACGATATATAATTTTAAATTTGGATTTTTATATGTAAATTTAAAAAATATATATTGAAAAATATTCGTGTGTTTTAGTTTGGATTTCTATAAATGCATTTTTATATAATTGTAAGTTGCAATATATATATATATATATATCTTTGTTGAGTTAACATATAATTTTGTTATTAAGTTTATATTTTATTTTATGTAAATGCAATTTTACAACATTTCTTTGTAGTGGGCTTTAGAGACATATTTAAGCTTAATAAACATATTTAATAACATAAAATACCATAAATTCATCTTAACTTTGATCTTTCAAGTATGAAAGTTTGTGTTT
The DNA here is from genome assembly GCA_027924585.1 of Larix kaempferi. NCBI lineage: Eukaryota > Viridiplantae > Streptophyta > Pinopsida > Pinales > Pinaceae > Larix > Larix kaempferi. The sequence continues at coordinate 1,974,525 of BSBM01000881.1, read as the reverse complement.
TATCTTTTTTTTTATATCTCTCTTGATGCTTAAATATATAGGTTTAAGATGATTCTATGTTAGTGTATATCTATTGAGCCAATAGGTTTGTTAGTCCAAAAAAACAAATTCCAAACCAATCACTCCTACCCAAATTTGAAATTTAAAATAACCCATATGAGTTATAAAACACATATATGCGATATAAGGCATGTGCATTCAATAACACAAATACATAATATCGCATATGCATTCTGATAAAGCAAACAAAACACATATGTGTTATATCGCATTGTGTTTTCTATGCATACAAAACACATTTGCTTTATAATGCATGTACGTTATAACACATATGCGTTATTAATACATTAAAATTATACATATTATGTTTGATAGGTTGAGAGTATTAAGTATGAAACATAATTTAATAAAATGCCTATATATAATCTAAGCCAATTATATAGTGTCAAACATGGTTGTTTGATGGCTTGTACATGACCCTCTTCCTCAGCAAGTATTATTATAGTCCTTTGGCCATTCATTCACCCCTAGACCAATGTATGAAGGGGTGAATATCAACACATGGTAGAAAACTACTCACAATGCCCCCACACTTTGTGCCTCCCTTGTTATCCCTCTTAGCCTCCCTCATCTAAATCTTACTCTCGAGCTGAGTTCTGTCGTTCCCTTTGCAATGTATATATACAAATAAAATACGTCCAGATTTCATGGAAAGTCTTGTGTGTATTGAAAAGTGTAGGAAAATTAAAAGTCTCGTGTGTATGGAAAAGTGAAGGAAAATTAAAAGTCTTGTGTGTATGGAAAAGTGAAGGAAAATTAGAAGGCAATAACAGAGAAAATACGTACATGGCCAATTGGAAGGTAGTAACATGGGAAAAAACAGTGAATGGGACATAAAGATAGATAGAGATAGTAAACAGTGAATGGGACATAAAGATAGATAGAGATAATAAACAGTGAATGGGACATAAATTGAATGCAAAATTGCAACGTAGGAATAGAGAAAAATAGAGGTCAGTCAATGGGACATACATAAAGATAGAGGTGGTGAACAGATAGATGTCTTGTGTCGTACGTCGAAAAATGAAGGAAAATTGTGTTGAATGAGACATAAAGATAGAGACATAAAAGGACAGGTCTTGTGTCGTATGGGGAAAAATGAAGGAAAATTGTGTTGAATGAGACATACAGATATATGAGACATAAAGATATATGACTTTGCTTAACATGTATGCTGAACTTTGTCGGTGTGGCTTTGAATAGCTGTAATACCTCTAATGACGCGAAGGTGGAACGGCAATACCTCTACCGATGCACCTTCGCGATGATGGAGAAGCTTATCAAACGCGTAGACTGCGCCTTTTAATAGTTGTACCATAAGGAAAAACAATTAAATTAGAGTTAAAGTTTATGAGTGTGACTTTGTAACATAAGGAAAAACAATTAAATTAGAAATATCGTCATAATTATTTTTTTTTTGTTTATATATAAGTTCGTTTAATATGTAGTATTATTCCATTAAAGTCATTTTTTTAAAAAAACTTAGGATGTCTTTCCTTGGATTTAACTGTGGTTAGTAGGCATCCATGGGACTCGATGTTATTCAGCCAGAGCCCTGTGCATTCCATTAAATTTATTTAAAGCTTATATTTAGTACATTCTAAAGATAGGGAGGAAAATATTTTTAATAATAAGATTTCATTTTTTATGTTAGTTTTGAAATTGTATTTTGAATTTTTTATATCTTTTGTGTTAAAATATTGAAAATTTGACATGTTAATGATCATGTTATCAAGTGGAAGATTTATGAAGTTGGAATATAGTTATCTTTGAAGTTGATGAAAATAATTTTCCTTTTGCATATTCCATATATTGTTAAATTTCTGCATTTGCCCACATTTTATTTTGTTTATTCGGTGACATCTATCCTCCACCCTCATTACCTATTTTTTTTTTTCTTCCTTGGGGAAAGAGGGAAAAGAGAGAATGTATTCATCATCTTCCACACTTCATTTTACCTTATTATGTGATATCCTCTACCTCTCCTTTCATTTAATTTTGTGCTTTCATCTTTCTCATCTTTCCTTATTCCCCATGCACTCCACCTCTTGTGGGATGTAGGATAGAGGTATTTCAACTCATTGATTGATACTCTTACCTTCACTTGATGCCTTGTTCCACCATGGTTCAAAGCAACACCTTCCTCTTATCTTTTTATCTCACATTTTTACATCTTCCTAACTCTCTCGTTACCTTCTTATGTCTTGACCTTTCATATGACCTCGGAGTGGAGGGTGTGTAAGCCTTCAAACTCCTTCCCAAATTTCACCCTCTAGCATGACTTCACACTAGGCTAGGAAGGTGGACACATGGGAAGTGGATGATATGTGATACTGTTGGCTAGTGCTACATGGACTTGGTGTTAGGTGGAAATAGTGGATGAACAAAATGACCAAAAAGTGGCAACCAATGATTGGTTGGAAGCAGATTGTTTGGTAATGTGGTGATGACATCAAACTTCTATGTGATACCACATGGGCTTGGTAATGACTTGGCACAAGCACAATGGAAGAATCCTAAAATTATCATGGACAACAAGACAAGAGTGCATAGGATCTAGCCTCAATACCAAAATACAAAGGCGAAGTGTAGTTTCATATAAACATTAAAGAATTCTTTCACAACATGATGTTATTTTAATATTTGAACCTCCAAATTGAATGACCTAGAATAAACATAGGAGGAAGATCGACAACAATTGTAGTCATTAGAAAGCTATATATGTGTACAATTATTTGATGATGTTTTCATGGGTTCGAAGTAGGTTTATGGATTCTAATTTAGGCATGAAGAGTTATAATACTCCATATTTGGTATCGTACTAAACAAGCAAATTCATTGGAAAAGATCATACAATCTCAAGTGTTGGAACAAGAACAAAAGGAGGAAAGAGAAGTTGCATTAACACACTTATGGGTATCTAACATGTGGCAGAGAAAATTCAATCCAAACTTGGTTAATATGGAATTTTTGAAGAGTTTGACTTAATGAAGGAAACCCATAATTCATGAACATCTTAATAAAATGGGAACCTTATTGTCGATAATGGAAATTTAGCACCATTTTGAATAAGGGAGCTTCGTCACTTAAGGGGTTATTGATAATAATGTAAATATTTTAAGGTGGTTTCTTTGAAGATGGGTGATTTGAATTGTAAAAGGCATTATGGATTTCAAGGAAGATCGAGAAGATGGTTTAAGGGAAAGGAGAATGGTGTCTTCACTTATTAATCCCAAAGGAAAATCATTATTGATTATGTTAAATGAGATCTTAACTTGATGTATTTTACTATGAATCTTGAGAATAAAATAATGGGTTTAATTGTAACAAGATTGGTCCTCTTTCACAAATTCTATGTGGCATTTTTCCGACCTCCCTCATTAACAATATTAGTGATTTTATTTGCGGAATGCCCTTCATTTTCGTCTACTATAATACTCTTTGAAGAAAATTTTGTTTGGGAAAACCTGACAATAGCTTTAAGTATGATATTGTACTATGCACTTGCAAGTTGAAGGTGTCTACAAGTGTTGCAAGGGTTTTTTTCATATTGTTGTTTAGTGTGTAAGTATAATCTTTGATTGGAGCATACTTTTTTTAATTTCAAAACAAGTATTGTGAATTTCCTTTTGGTAAAGTAATGCAACTATCTTTAATTTGGGAACTACATTAATGAGATTTTAAGCTCCATCTACATAATGGTTCTAGGATTGAATCCAAATTTATTGTACTAAACCCTAATGTCTTCAAACATAGTGGAAAATGCATTTTGTTTTATGTTTGTACTCACCCAAATGATTTTATTCCATAAAGTTCTATAGCACTAGCCTCCAAATAAATTCATCCTTATAATTAACAAGAAAGTTCTAACATCGTGATGATGAGACTACAATAGTAGCCAATTAGGAATCAAACTGGGCATTTGTATAATAAAAAATTGAAAATTTATTCTTAGAGTTAGCCATGAAATATCTAGCCTCTGGATACTACAAGATTGGTGCAAGGTAATGATACCCAATTATGACACGTTAGTTGTAATGACATTCTGGAAAAACAAAAATATTATCATTAAAATGAATTATTAGAGGTACCTACAAAACTTTTTTGGATTAGGTGTAAATAAATGAAACGTAGAAAAACGGATGACCTTCTGGAATATATAACTTTTATTTATGGAAAAGTGGGTATAACCACCCCCAAAATGTCATTATTCGAAGATTGGTATGTTATTTTTTTTCTCAAACATAATGCACATGTTTTTGTTGAGCCAGCCGTTTGCTATCTACATTTTCAATTTACAAGAAAAAAAAATATGTAGAGGCGTAGGTAACAGAAGAATCTTGTCCGGGGTTATTTTTCCAAAATTTTTAAAAGTCAATTTTCATATTTTTTTTAAATTACCGAAGTCAGTGAAGCCCTAAAACGACGTGGTCAAGTGTTGAGCCACCATATCATGGTCTAAAAAATAATCAAAATACTTTTTTTTTTTAGGTTGTAGGTATTTTCGTGCTCTTGTGCGGGTTCTCTTCCGTTTTCAAAATAGGTAAGCCAATCAAAAGTTATAGGACAAATAAACGACCTATGTTTTTTACAAATTTGACATGAGTGTAGTTAAAAATGAATTAAAAATAGAAAACAATAATAGATCTATTCAAAAATTATATATTTAGAATTTGCACCACAGAACTCGACAAGCATGTGCAATTTCTGCAGTGCACTCGTGGAGCTTATGTAGAACTAGCTGTGAAAAAACGAAAGTTACAGCATTTGATGTTTTCTACCATAAATCAGCATAAATCAGACCGAGCCTCAAGGTGTAATCCGAAGCTAATTCCAAGCCTGCAAGGGTGCCAAAAACAATTTGAATTCAGGACACGCATGTGCGCAAATACGCGCACCGCGCAAACATGTGCACACATGACTAACAACGCGCATGCGTCTCTGTGCGTACACGTTATTGTATGCCTTTGTATGGTTTATTTAATTTCCTTTGTCAAGGGGATGCATGAAGTTGATAAAGATGTGATGATGAAGAAGATGACGATGATGGAGATGTTGATGAGGAAGGGGGAGATGACAATGATGTTGAAGATGTTGATGATGATGATGATGATGAGATGATGGTGATGGTGATGATGATGAAGATTTTGATGATGATGACAATGGTGATGAAGATGATGATGAGGATGATGAGGATGATGGTGATGATGATGATGATGATGATGGTGACGAGGATGATGATCATGATGCTGATGAAGATGATGATGATGATGATGATGATGATGATGATGAATATGATGATGACGATGATCATCATCACCATCACCATCACCATCATCATCAACATCTTCATCATCATTTTCATCTCCCCCTTCCTCATCAACATCTCCACCATCGTCATCTTCTTCATCATCACCATCTTCATCATCATCATCATCATCTTCATCACCATTGTCATCAACATCAACATCTTCATCTCCATCATCATCATCTTCTTCATCCTCATCACCATCATCATCATCATCTTCGTCATCATCATCATCGTCATCATCAACACCATCATCATCATTTTCCTTCTTCCTCATCTTCATCAACATCTAGGTCATCATTTGCATCATCAACGTCATCATCCCCATCATTATCATCCTCATCATCACCATTGATGGTGATGATGATGATGTTGATGATTAGTACGATGATCATCAACATCATCATCATACTCATATTCATCATCATCCACCACCACCACCACCATCATCATAATCTTCCTCATCACCATCAATTTAACCAATACCGAATTTATCAGATCTTGCATTCCAAATGATCAGACCTTTCATAATGAGCCCAGAACAGAATGCGCTATTGTGTGGCTTGAGCGTACCAGCACTAGAGACCGATCAATTTAACCAATACAAAGAAGCTTTGGAGGTCATACGAATGCCAGGAGAAATCGCCTATAGCCTGTGGATGGAAATTCTACTGGCCTTTAAGAAAGCAGAGAATAACATCATTCAAGGCTTTGAAAAGACTAAAGGCAGTTGTGTAGAATTGGTCACTTTAATGGGATACAAAACAGGGACGGTGGAAGATGAAACTCCCACATCTCTGGAAGACAAAGGTCAAAAATCGTGGAAGATGAGAGCAATCTCGTCAATACATTTTATGATCTATTTTTATGATGGAGCTAATCGTCATGTGGTGAATGAATCTATCAAAGCTTATTGTCAAGCATGGTGTTTCATGGATTTTGTTGATAGTTTAGATCCAGAAGGTCAAGACAAGCATTTGGCACTATTGAAAAGATTTGGATGAGTCTTCAAAATTATAATGTTTCAAACGAACTACTTGAAGAGAAGATAAAGAAGCCACTCAAACGGCATATGGAACAACTTTATAGAGAAGAATGAGCACCAGGCATAGAAGGTCAGAAATCTCATTGTGTAGATAATCTACATGATTCTAAGGACTGGATGGCAATCGCTCCATATATAAGCTTATATAAGACATGGAAATCCATGGATCTCAACTCTAATCCAGTTAATGCAATCCATGATTTAAGATGCTTATTGGCAAACTTTATTGCTCATTGCATCGGACAACTGGACAAAGCAGTGATAGAAAATTGTGGTAAAAGGGCAAAGGATGGAAAGGAAAACGAGATAATGAATGCATCTTTCATAGTTGGGCAAACCAAGGCAGTGCGGGAACAAGCTCGGGCAATGCAGGAACAGGTACAAATTTAATAGTGTTCTACTAAATATGGACATTTCTCAGTGTTCTACATGCAGTGTGAAAGCTATTGTTAGGTTAGGTTGCAGATGATAAAATGTATGAGCTTGTGATTTTCTTTATTCTTAGGTAATAGTTATAAATATATTTTCTCCTTTTAAATTTGCTGGTTTGTATATTGTCCTCCTTAAACTTGTACGTCTAGTGCCCATTACAGGAATATTGGAGAGGTGGTAAATACTTTATGAAAAAAATGAGCCATGTGAGTTATGACATATGCCTTGTCACAAAGTAACACTGGCCATTATTGCCATGAGGGACACATTGTTGTTCTTGGAGATATATGTAAGCATTATATGTGGATTTAAAAAATAAAAAATAATATTGGAAGTTATTTTTTCTAAATAAAAATTAAAGTATTTCACATTTGGATTTATGTGGAAGCACAATATATAATTTTAAATCTGGATTTTTATATGTAAATTTAAAAAATATATATTGAAAAATATTTATTGTGTTTTTAGTTTGGATTTCTATAAATGCATTCTATATAATTGTAAGTTGCAATATATATATATATATATATATATCTTTGTTGAGTTAACATATAATTTTGTTATTAAGTTTATATTTTATTTTATGTAAATGCAATTTTACAACATTTCTTTGTAGTGGGCTTTAGAGACATATTTAAGGTTGATAAACATATTTAACAACATAAACTACCATAAATTCATCTTAACTTTGATCTGAGTCAAGTATCAAAGTTTGTTTTTTATCTTTATTTTATTTTATTTTTTTATCTCTCTTGATGCTTAAATATATAGGTTTAAAATGATTCTATGTTAGCGTATATCTATTGAGCCAATAGGTTTGTTAGTCCAAAAAACAAATTCCAAACCAATCACTCCTACCCAAATTTGAAATTTAAAATAACCCATATGAGTTATAAAATGCTTATATGCAATATAAGGCATGTGCGTTCAATAACACAAATACATAATATCGCATATGCATTCTGATAAAGCATACAAAACACATATGTGTTATATCGCATTGTGTTTTCTATGCATACAAAACACATAAGCTTATAACACATATGCGTTATTAATACATTAAAATTATACATATTATGTTCGATAGGTTGAGAATATTAAGTATGAAACATAATTTAATAAAATGCCTATATATACTCTAAGTCAATTATATAGTGTCAAAAGTGGTTGTTTGAGGGCTTGTACATGGCCCTCTTCCTTAACAAGTATTATTATAGTCCTTCAGCCATTCATTCACCCCTAGACCAATGTATGAAGGGGTGAATATCAACACATGGTAGGAAACTACTCACAATGCCCCACACTTTGTGCCTCTATTGTTATCCCTCTTAGCCTCCCTCATCTCTCCCTTCATACATTGCTCCATATCCATCCCTCTCTCTCTCTCCTACCGTAGTCTCCTTCTCTCTTATAGATTCTCTCTCTCTCTCTCTCTCTCTCTCTCTCTCTCTCTCTCTCTCTCTCAATAACTAGCTCTCTCCCCCCCCTCTCTCTCTCAATCACTATCTCTCTCCCCCTCCATCAGTCTCTTTCTCTCTCTCTCTCTCTCTCTCCTTCAATAAGTCTCTCCCACAACCACTCCCTTGCAACCCCCTCCCCTTCTTTCACTATTTCTCTAGCTCTTTTTCCCACCCTCCTTGCTTAACCACCTATCTTCTTCCCTCCCTCTATATATTTCTCTCCCTCTCTCTCTCTCTCTCATTATTCTCTCCCCCTCTATCACCCTCTCTATCCCTCTCTCTCTATAAATCACTCTCTCTCCCAATATCTCTCTCCACTCTCTCTATCTCTCCCTCTCTCTCTATCTCTATCTCTAAATCACTCTCTCTCTCAATATATATCTCCCTCCCTCGCTCTCTCTCACTATGTCTCTCCCCCCCCCCTCTCTCTCTCACACACACACAACCACTCCCTTTCTACCCCCTCTCCTTCTTTCACTATCTCTCTCGATCTTTTTCCCACCCTCCCTGCTTATCCATCCATATCCTTCCCTCCCTCTCTCTCTTTCTCTCTCCCTCTCTCTCTCTCCCAATAACTCTCTCGCTCACTATCTCTCCCCCCCTCTTTGAATCACTCTTTCTTTCATTATATCTCTCCCACTCTATCACTCTCTTTCTCTATGTCTCTCAATCACTCCCTCTCTCTCTCCCCCCCCCCCCTCCAGCATTGTTTCCCATTCTCTCTCTCTCTCTCTCTCTCCAACATTATTTTCTATTCTCTCTCTCTCTCTCTCTCTCTCCAGCATTATTTTCCATTCTCTCTCTCTCTCTCTCTCCCCCACAACCACTCCCTTGCTACCCCCTCCCCTTCTTTCACTACCTCTCTCTCTCTTTTTCCACCCTCCCTAGTTATACATATGTCTCCCTCCCTCCCTCCCTCCCTCCCTCCCTCTCTCTCTCTCTCTCTCTCTCCCTATCTCTCTCTCTCTCCCTCCCATAACCACTCCCTTGCTACCCCCCTCCCCTTCTTTCACTACCTCTCTCACTTTTTTCCCACCCTCCCTATTTATCCATCTATCTCATCCCTCCCCCCCCCCCCTCTCTCTCTCTCTATCCCTCTCTCTCTCAATCACTCTCTCTCAATCACTCTCTCTCTCTCTCTCTCTCTCCCCCCTCTCTCTCTCCCTCTCTCTCAATCACTCATTCTCTCACTATCTCTCTCCCCATATATCACCCTCCCCCCCTCTCTCTCTCTCTCTCTCTCTCTCTCTCACACACACACACACACACACACACACAACCACTCCCTTTATATCCATTTCCCTTCTTTCACTAACTCTCTCACTCTTTTCCCACCCTCCTTGATTATCTATCTATCTCCCTCCTTCCCTCTCTCTCTCTTTCTCTCTCCCTCTCTATCTCAATCACTCTCTCTCTCTCTCACTCTCTCTCAATCACTCTCTCTCTCACTCTCTCTCTCCACCTCTCTCTCTCAATCACTCTCTTTATCTCTCTCTCTCTCTCTCTCTCTCTCTCTCTCTCTCTCTCATCCTTCACTCACTCACTCTCTCCCACAACTACTCCCTTGCTACCCCCCTCCCCTTCTTTCACTACCTCTCTCACTCTTTTTCTCACCCTCCTTGATTATCCATCCATCTCCTCCTCCCCCCCTCTCTTTCTCTCCCTCAATCACTCTCTATCTCTCTCTCACTCACTATATCACTATCTCTCTCTCTCCCCCCCTCCTTCATTATTTTCCAATCTCTCTCTCTCTCTCTCTCTCTCTCCAAAAACCACTCCCTTGCTACCCCCCTCCCCTTCTTTCACTACCTCTCCCACTCTTTTTCCCAGACCCCCTACTTATCCATCTACCTCCTTCCTTACCTCTCTCTCTTTCTCTCTCCCTCTCTCTCTCAATCACTCCCTCTCTCACTATATCTCTCCCCCTCTATCTCTCTCTTTCTTTGCCTCTCAATCACTCTCTTAATCTCTCTCACTATCTCTCTTTCTCTTCCCCCTCCCTCATTCTTTGTCAATCCCTTCAACTCTCTCTCTCTCTCTCTCCCCCTCTCCCCCCCCTCTCTCTCTCTCTCCGCCCCTCCCCCATTCCTTTCCAATCTCTCTCTCTCAACCACTCCCTTGCTACCCCCTCGCCTTCTTTCACTACCTCTCTTGCTCCTCTTCACACCCTCCATGCTTATCCATATGTCTCCTTCCCTCTCTCTCTATCTTTATCCCTCTCTCCCTCTCTCTCTCAATCACTCTATCTCTCACTACCTTCCCCCCCCTCTCTCAATCGCTCTCTCTCTCACTATCTCTCCCCCCCTCTATCACTCTCTCTCTATCTATTTCTCTCTCACTATCTCACTCCCACCCCCCCACTCTCACTATCTCTCTAGCCCTTCTCTCTCTCAATCACTCTCTCTCTCTCACTATCTCTATCCCCTTCTATCACTATATGTCTCCCTCTCTCACTCACTCACTCTCTCTCTAGCACTATCTATCTCTCTCACTCGCTGTCTCACACAACCACTCCCTTGCTACCCCCCTCCCCTTCTTTCACTACCTCTCTCGTTCTTTTTCCCACCTCCCTACTTATCCACTCGTCTCCTTGCTTCCTTCTCTCTCTTTCTATCTCCCACTCTCTCTCTCTATCACTATCTCTCTCTCACTATCTCAGTCTCTCTTCCCTCTCCCTCGTGCTTTTCCAATCCCTTCCACACTCCCTCCCTCTCTCTCTCAATCACTCTCTCTCTCTCTCTCACTCTAACACACTCTCTCTCACACACACACACACATTATTTTCCAATCCTTTCCTCTCTCTCTCTCTCTCTCTCTCTCTCTCTCTCTCTCTCTCTCTCTTTGTACACCTCTCTCTCCCCCCCCCTCTCTCTCACTATCTCTCTCACTCTCAACGATCACTCTTTCTGTCTCTCTATCTCTCTCTCTCCCTCCCTCTCTCTCTCTCTCTCTCTCTCTCTCTCTTTGTTTCTCAATCACTCTCGATCTCTCTCTCACTATCTCAATCTCTCACCCCACTCTCATTATCTCACTCTCCCCCCCCACTCTCACTATCTCTCTACCCCTCTTATCACTATCTCTCTTTCTCTCACTATCTATACCACCTTCTATCACTATCTCTCTCTCCCTCTCTCTCGCTATATCTCTCTCTCTTCCCCCCTCCCTCATGCTTTTCTTATCCCTTCCACAATCCCCCCTCTCTCTTTGTCTCTCCCACTCTCTCTCTCAATCACTCTCTCTCTTTAAATGAATTTATCTCTCTGTCTCACTATCTCTCTCTCTTCCCCCTCCCTCATTCTTTTCCATTCTGGACCCTCTCTCTCAATCACTCCCTCTCTCACTATCTATCTCCCCCTCTATCTCTCTCTTTCTTTGCCTCGCAATCACTTTCTTTATCTCTCTCACTATCTCTCTTTCTCTTCCCCCTCCCTCATTCTTTGTCAATCCCTTCAACTCTCTCTCTCTCTCTCTCTCTCTCTCTCTCTCTCACACACACTCTCTCTCTGCCCCTCCCCCATTCTTTTCCAATCTCTCTCTCTCTCTCTCTCTCTCGCTCTCTCACTCTCTCTCTCTCTCACTCTCTGTCTTCCCCTCCCCCATTCTTTTCCAATCTCTCTCTCTCTCTCTCTCTCTCTCTCTCTCTCTCTCTCAACCACTCCCTTGCTACCCCCCTCACCTTCTTTGACTACCTCTCTCTCCCCTCTTCCCACCCTCCATGTTTATCCATATGTCTCCTTCCCTCTCTCCCTCTCTCTCTCTCACTACCTCCCCCCCCCCCCTCTCTCAATCGCTCTCTCTCACACTATCTCTCCCCCCTATATCTCTCTCTCTCTCTCTCTCTATCTCTCTCTCACTATCTCACTCTCGCGCCCCCACTCTCACTATCTCTCTACCCCTTCTCTCTCTCAATCACTCTCTCTCTCACTATATCTATCCCCTTCTATCACTATATGTCTCATTGTCTCTCTCTCACTCTCTCTCTAACACTATCTATCTATCTCACTCACTCACTCATTGTCTCACACAACCACTCCCTTGCTACCCCCTCCCCTTCTTTCACTACCTCTCTCGCTCTTTTTCCCACCTCCCTACTTATCCACTCGTCTCCTTGCTTCCTTATCTCTCTTTCTATCTCCCACTCTCTCTCTCTATCACTATATCTCTCTCACTATCTCACTCTCTCTTCCCTCCCCCTCATGCTTTGACAATCCCTTCCACACTCCCTCACTCTCTCTCTCTCACACTCACTCTAACACTCTCTCTCTCTCACACAAACACATTATTTTCCAATCCTTTCCTCTCTCTCTCTCTCTCTCTCTCTCTCTCTGTTTCTCAATCACTCTTTATCTCTCTCTCACTATCTCACTCTCTCACCCCACTCTCACTATCTCACTCTCCCCCCACTGTCACTATCTCTCTACCCCTCTTATCACTATCTCTCTCTCTCCCTATCTATACTTCCTTCTATCACCATCTCTCTCTACCTCTCTCTATTCCCCCTCCCTCATGCTTTTCTTATCCCTTCCACAATCCCCCCTCTCTCTTTCTCTCTCCCACTCTCTCTCTCAATCACTCTCTCTCTCTCTTTCTATCTCCCCCCCCTCTATCACTACTCTCTCTGTCTCTCTTACCCCTCCCTCATGATTTTCCTCTCTCTCTCTCTCTTGATCTATATATATATATATATATCCCTACTTGTTACCCCCCTCCCCTTCTTTCCCTCCCTCTCACTCCCTCTCTCCCTCCTTCCCTCGTCTTCTACGCCTTTACCTATCTATCTCCCCCTCCACTCCTAGCTATATATCTATTTCCCTTTCTTCCCCCACCCTCTATCTTTATCTTTCTCTATCCCTCCCTCTCTGTAATCCTGTTGGCGTAAGTAACTGATCTAGAGGTTTTCCAATATAGACCCAGGTTCTTTGCGGTTTTAGCTTTAACCAACAAAACCCCTTTTCACCAGCCCTTTCGGTAACAACCTGCATGCAGGTCGAGGTCTCACCTGAGGCGAAGCTATGGGGGTGCTGCAGAATCAGGTTTCTACAAAAAGGTGATGAGTTGACGGGACAAACCCACTATGCAACACGCTATGGACTCGTTCTACGACTGAGGACCGCGCGACGACTGTCCTTGTCGCGGGTTGATACTTCTTCAACTGGCAAGCTGTGCACCCAACGCATCCACGGATCGTGCGGGTCAACCTTACTCGTTTGATGGAACAGTGCAACAGACTTATGCACCTCCACTTCGACGGCAGTTGTGTTAAGGGTTTACTTGGTACTGATTCCTTTAATTACTACCAGTGATTATTTAACCTTATATTTGGTGTAATCAAACAAGTTATCAGTCCTACGCCCTTCCAATATTACACATTAACATAATTACATAACCATTCGTTACTTCCATACATGTCTATCCATGGATGATACATTCACTTACTTAGAACAGCTCACATTAATCAATCATCCATTCGTGAAACACTTAACATATTATCCCCGTTCTCCTCCTACGACAAATACATATAAAAGTATTAACCAACCAACTAATAATTGAGAGTTCAAACATACACAGTAAGCAAATAGACAGAACAAAGCACAAACATATAGACAATCTCACTACACAAGATTTAACGTGGTTCACCCCCCAAATGGAGGCTACGTCCACAAGAACGGTTGTTAATATTGATCTTTTGGGAAGGGTACAACCGTTCCTTGTCTACACACTCAGCTGCAGAATCTCTTCTCTCTCAGATAGGTCTCTGCGCACACAGTTGCAGAGCCTTTACAATGGTTTTTCTCTCAAAAGTCTAACAATATTCCAAAATGAAGAGTCACCCTTCCCTATACAAAAATTCCTTATTTATATCTCATGCCCATAGGTCATGTCTTTACAATTCATAGGAAAAACCCTTAGGTTTCCAAAACATGACATGGCTAACTGCCATCCTAGCTCTCGCCATCGACAGCTTACTCCTCCTGCTTTAGGCCGTCCTGCAAGGCCACTCGTGGCTCGCACGCTCCTCTAACAGTCCCAGTCCTCAAAATAGTTACAAGTGCATCGTGGCCTGTCTCTTTCTGCCTCTTTTGCCTACCTGTCTCTGTCAACGTAGTGGCCTAGCTTCTCAACTGCTTGCCGCCACTATTCCAAACAGGTCGCTTTCTCCTTCCTTTGTCTGGCTCTTTACCCAAAAATAGGTCGCTTCCTCGCTCGACCTTTTCTTATATCTTCTTACCAAAACTTGTTGCTGCGCGGGTCCTATGCATCAGCATGGCTGTGCAACTAAATATGCTCAGCAAGCTGCACACTTACCAATATCGTGCTTTTCTACTGCGCAGATCAAAATTGTGTTTCAACAAAATTGGTACCCACTTGGGCCACACCCAATAGGCCCCTAACACTTACTTGTGGCTCGTCTCGAGCCACTCTAGTCCAGTTGCTCCATCTGTGGTTCTTTTGAAATTCCTGCCCGCACAGTGAATTCTTCAACTGTCTTGCTCAACTGTGCAACTACCTGTTTTACTTCCTGCTCACACTCCTTTACTTTGTCAAGCCTTTCCTGTGAAGCAGGTTCTGAAGTTTCATCCTTGATATGAGCTTCTGATGCTTGAAGTTCCTGCAACTTTGCCTCAATGTCATTGGTCAAGGTAAGCACTTCTTCCATTAGTGGTTGTACTCTTGTAGAGGTTTCAGCCTCCTTCATCCTTAAGGCCTCGAGTTCCCTCCTTAATGCCTTGGTTTGCTCGAAGGCCTCCCTTTTCTGATGGACCGACAAGTCCTTCATGGGCGCATCTATGGCATCCAATTCTTGTTGCTTTTCTTTTCTTTCTTCGTGGATACTCTGCAACTCTGGACTTTCTTGTAATATGCTCCACACATTGGAGACGTCATTTTCCAAAATCTAACACTGCGCTACTACTGCGCAGATACTCTGTAGTGAATCCCTTATTTCTTTTGCTCTTGTTTCTTCTTCTTGCCTCTTTGTGTCCACTGGCTACTATGCTACTAGCTCCACTATTTCTGCCTGGTGGGAAGCCTTCATCCTTTCGACTTCATCCTTGTGGGAGATCTCCAACTCCCTCATCTGTTCTTGTAAACTGCTCATGGAATCACCTATCTATAGGATGACTGCCTCTATTTCTAGTTCTTCTTCGACTATGGGGAGCTTTGCGCAGACAGCCAACACTGCTCCTCTGATCCTGCGCTCAGTTCCCTGCGTGCGTTGAAGCTCCCTTTCCTTCTGCTCGCATTCTCCTTGTATTAGTCTGTAATTCTCTTCGTGTTGCATACGTTGATTGTGGGAAACTATGTCCCACTCGTGCATTTCATGTGAGATCTGGGTGTGCAAGTGGTGCAGCCCTTCAGCTCGAATCATGGCTATGTTTAGTTCTAACTGTTGTAGTCGTCTCACAGTCTCTGTCATTTCATCTATGGGAAATAGAATGGACGTACATGCAATCTTGACGATGCGCGCCCGTATTGTGAAGTCGGGTGTTCTGTGCATCGTGTCACTTGGTTCCCCTATTTGGTCATGTCGTTCGGTCTCCTGAGCAAAGTCGCGGTGGACTTGCTCCATCCTCAAGACCAAACTGGTCAGTTTGTTAATGTTGTCTCGAACCTGCGCTTGATCCAGCTCTTCCCATCTTCCTGTAAAGCCGGGGAAATCTTCGAGGTGCATAGCTATCCGTGATGCTATCATCTCATAGTCATCATCGTGCAAGATTTTGTCTAATGGTTGTTTCTTGGCTTTAACCTTCTTCTTCAGCACCGGCTTCTCAGGGCTTCCAGTGCCCAACTCTTTCCTCTTGTCGCCAACTTGTGGCTCTTTTGTTGTTCCGCCTACTTCCTGCATAGGCTTTGAAGTCGAAGCACTTTGAACTTCCACATCCTCTTTGTGGTCTTCTTCTTCTTCTTCTTCATCTGATGGGGTGATGAGCGATTCTAGTGCATGCTCTTTCCATTCATCGGGCCATTCTTCAATAATGAGCTCAATCATTGGGACTCCTTGCTGGTATTGTCCTTGAAACCATTTTTCAGCATTTAGGTGCAACTGAATAAAAATTGAATGAAGCCCAGCTTCAAAAAGCAAGAATGGTTTGTACTGGGTGGTCACTTCTCTCGTGGATGCGCGGGGTATTCTCAATCATGGTGCACAGCTTCTCGAGGAAAGTGAAGAATTATAGGTTATTAACCCGCTGCTTCTCTGGATTGGTAGAGGACCACATGTTTGCAAACCACACTATGCGGAAATCATCCTGCGCTACTGGTAGGCCGCACTGATAGTTGGGTTCTCTCCATCCCACAAAGGTGATGAGGACTAGTATCCAATTAAAGTAAAAGGGAAGCCCCTTATCCTGGACATCCTTGATGTCTAGTAATAGCTCGTTCAACAAGAAGTTTGCCTAATTGTATTTGTGGCCATCCATAGCTTTTGCAACTAAGGCGACGACCGATGATGATACCTGCGCAGGTCTGGATTTTTGTAGAAGTCGTCCTGCTAGCAGCTGAATTGCGAACCGCAGAGGTCCAATTGGAATGGGGTCAGTTTCATACCCCCTGGTTCCTCTGGACAAATTAAATGTGCTCTTGATGTTTGCAGCGAGCTCTTGATCATCTTTCTTGACCACAAACTCTTTGGAAGGGTCGTCACCCTTCTTTCTCAACCTTGTGATCCTAGCGATGAGATCCATAGTAATATTGACTTTGACATCTAACCAGATATATCCCTGGTGCATGCAAAAAAGTAGGGTATGCACCACAGCTTTATATTCCTTGTTGCACCCAAAATGTGGGATGCGCACAGGTTAAGCAGGCCCGCCTTGTGTAGCGGCACTGCCCAATCCATAGGCATAATTTCTGCCTTGTTTGTGGCCGGATTGTCGACACTGCACATATATTGATCAACCTGCAGATGAGGAAATCGCTCGGCATCCTTCATATTGAAATCAGTCAACTTGCATTCCATGATCCTTCCCAGTAGATCATCTCTTTGTTTCACGCGCTTCGGTATTGGCGGCATCGGAACTTCATAATGTGGGTTCTTTTGCAGTTGCAGCGCTGGGGCATTAGCCTTCCTGGGGCTAACATACTCAGGAATAACCCAGACTAGCGTAGGTGGGTTCCCGTACGGAACCTGCTTCGGAGTAGCCGGTGCCTCTGGTTTTTGCAGCGCTGCCATTGGCTGCTTATCCTTCTTTTGTTGTTGCTTCGGCTAGCTCGGCTTTGAGCTATGAGATGGGGCCGGCTTCTCTGCTGAGGCTTTCTTCTATGGAGGCTTCATGACTCTGCTGATGCCAGAATGTTGAATGTGCCCAAAATCTCTTCTAAGTTCAGCTCGTTGGACATAAACGCAACTGAAATCTGTACTCTCGCTACTTTGACTCTTAAGCTCTTCACACTTGTTAAAATTTGAATTTCATGGTAACTTTCCATAAGGACAAGTGTATGGGTATTTATAGGCCATGCCTAGATGTTACATCCGTTAATGAATCACCCGAGAAATAAATGTTGCAGTAACTTTAGCAAATCCCGTCGAGATCTACGTCTAATCTGATATTGAATGCACCGAGAATGGCTAGATTAGGCATTACGTACCAATCCTGTGGGATTAGATTCCTCCATTTCATTGATCTCTTTCCGCCGTTCTTTACGTCGTGTCATGTATACTTTCTTTAGTTGGTGGGGTGGGTTGGCAGTGCCAGGCTGTCTGACAGCCGGTTAAACTTTAATTGCCAAATCCGTCGAGCGGATCCCGTTATGACCTTGGTCAGTTCAGCCTTTACGATGCTCGACTGGATAGGGTTTTCCATAAATGCGTGATCTGGCTGGCGACGTGCTTTTGATTAACGGTTTAATACCCTACTGACAACTGCTGCAGTCATATTTTCTTATCCTGACCTGCTGTTAGTTCTAAGTTTTACGGCGTGGATTTCTCATGCTTATGTTTGCCTGTGCTACACGCCTTCAATTGGACTATTCATCTCGGTGCAGCTATTCCTTTCCTTATTAGGAGAAAAAAAAAAAAATTGTTTTTTTTCCTCGCAGCTTCAACAGTGCTGCGCGGTACACCTTCCTAGATCATACAGGACTCTGCGAAGCAGGGCTATCGCGGTAAAGCTTTAGTTTGCTTCCATTTATCAAATTGGGAAAGGTGTCTCTGGCTAAAGTGGCTAACTGAAATGCGCCACCGTTAGTAACATGCATTACAGTATATGGGCCAAGCCAATGCATCTTAAATTTTCCAAGAAACTTCATAAAATTGCTATCATACATGAGAACCAGATCGCCTACCTGGAAGGACTTGTTCTTGATATGGCGGTCATGCCATGCTTTTTCGCGTTCTTTTTGTACTTGTTGGTGGAAGCCTGCGACAAAGCGATCTTCCTCCAGACCAACCAAGTGTAGTATCCTTTCTTCTAGAGCTGCGCAGTCTGCCATGCCTGTAAATGCAGCTATTCTCAAGATGGGAATGATGTACTCCATTGGCATTATTGCTTCTTGTCCATATGCCAACCTGAAAGGGGTATGACCAGTTAGTTTCTTGCATGTAGTCCTGTATGCCCATAATACAGATGAAATGCGCAGGTCCGAATCGTCCCGATTAACGTTGCATATCTTGGTTAATGGATTCTCCAACACTTTGTTAAATGCTTCAACAGTTCCAGTCGCCTATGGATGATATGGCATGCTACGCTGATGGCGAATGTAGAACTCTTTGGTCAAAGCTTCAATAGTTTTATTCAAAAAGTGAGTGCCCTGATCACTCATCAAAATATTCGGGCATCCGAACCATGTCAGGATATTCTCATATATAAATTCTGCGGCTATAGCTACACTACAGTCTTTCACTGGCTTTACTTCTGCCCATCTAGTAAGGTAATACATAGCAGTAATGATGTACCTCGCGCCAATTCTCTTCCCTGGTGGGTTAATGGGACCCACAAAATAACAGCCCATTTCTCAAATTCCTGCAATGTTAACTGTGGATTTAATGGCATTTCGTCCCTGCATGACGGCTTTCCTTTCCTTTGACACACATCGCAGGTCTGGCAATGTTGCTTTGAATCTTTATGAATTGTAGGCCACCATAGCCCTGTGCGCAATATCTTCGGCACAATAGCTCTTCCTGCGTAATGGCCTCCTGCGACTCCTGAATGTGCATCTGCCAATATGAATGATTTCTCATGCTCTAATACACATCTACGCACTACTTCATCTGGTCCCAACTTGTATAACTAACCCGTGATTATAGTGAAGTCGAATGTGCACACTACCAGCTGCTTCTTTTGCTGTGTAGTGAACTCTGTAGGTGCGAACCCTGTAGTCAAAAAATCAATGATGTCCTTATAATAATCATCGGCAACTTGTATAGCAAACAACTACGCATCAGGCAAATTGTCCTCTAGATTAGTAGGTTCCTCTCCAGACTCAATCCTTGATAGATGATCACATCCTAAATTCAACCTGCCTAGCTTAACAACAATTTCAAAATCATACTCCTTAAAGAGTAGTAACCATATGCATATGTGCCCCCCTAACACTGGCTTATTGACCAAGTATTTCAAAGCAGAATGGTCAGTGAACATGGAAAAATGTACACCAAGCAAGTAATGTCTGAATTTCTGCTACGCATAGACCATTGTGAGTCCTTCTCTTTTAGTAGTGGTGTAATTCTTCTCAACAGAAGACAACTTTCTACTGGAAAATGCAATGGGGTGATCAATACCTCCGTCTCCCGATTGAGCAAGAACAATGCCCAATGTTATGCATGAAGCGTCCACATGGACATGAAATGGCTTCTCCCAGTCTAGGAAAACTAGGATCGATGCAGTGACCATCTTTTCCTTTAATTTATCGAAGCCTTGTTTGCATTCTTCATTCCATATGAACAACGCATCTTTCTTTAATAACTTCTCCATAGCTACGGTTATCTGGGCATACCCCTTGATGAATTTCCTGTAATATCTAGTATGCCCTAGCATAGTGCGCAACTGCTTAACTAAATTGGGTGTAGGCAAGTTTACAATGACTACGATCTTGACAGGATCTACCATCAAGCCCTATTTGCACACAATGTGTCTCAATAAAATTCCATAGGGAACACATAAAACACATTTCTTCAAATTTAGTGAGATTTGATGCTACCTACATTTTTCCAGCATCATCCTTAGGTTCGTGGCATGGTTCTTCAGTAAACCGAAAATGGTCCAATCATCAAAGTAAACCTCTAAAAACTTATGTATAAAATCTTTAAATGCTACGACAACCACTCTAGAAAATATGGCAGGTGCGTTCTTCAGACTGAATGGCATCACTGTGTACTAGAACGACCCCCATTCCATGGAAAAAGTAGTATTGTGCCTATCTGCTGGATCAATCTTGATCTGATGATAGCCAGAGAATCCATCAGTAAAAGAATATGCCTCATTCCCTCCAACATTGTCTAGCACTTCATCTGTAAAAGGTGTAGGAAATGGGTCATGCATGGAAGTGTTGCTCAGCTTTCTAAGATCCACACAGATCCTGATTTGACCCTTTGTTTTCTTATCTTGGATAACCATCGGGCTTATCCACTCAGATTCTTCAACTGCTCAATGATCCCTGCATCGAGCATCTTATCGAGCTCGTCCTTAACTCGTTCTTTGTAGCGCGGGTTCAGTCTATATGGTCTTTGTTTCACAGGCTTTGGGCTAGGCTTAAGAGGAATTTTCATTACTCCTAAGTCTCCCAAAATGCCTTTCATCTCTATGAACTTGGTCGGGAATAAATCTCGATATTCCTGTAGTATACCCGCAACCTCTTCAATTGTTTCTTCATCCCAATAATCTCCAATAGCTGCAAAATTCGGCTCTTCGCTGGTGCCAATGTTTTGTTTTCTTGTTTTGACAGGTCCACTCATATCTGGAATTTCCAGTGGAGGTCCTTCTACCTCACGGGAGCCCTCTGACTCAGGTATTTGTATATTGCGTGGGTCCTCCTCATCACTATATGCTTTATCCTCAAGTTCTCCGTCGATGTGATAACAATCAAGGTCATGTTCTAGCTACTCCTCCCACTCGGGCTATAGGCGCGCAGGTACACTGTTAGCTCCAAAGAATTCTTCTAGGGTCACATTTACCTGAGTGTGGTTTGGTGCGAATATTTTTTCCTTAAGAACTTGCAATGCATCATTAATGCTCGGATGTTCATCTTCAAAACTAAAATCCTGCTGGAAGCTCACAGTTAGAATAGACCAGTACACTCTACCTCTGCACAGCTCTAGGTCTAGGTACCACTTCTTTGGAATTGGTTCTTCCAGTGTGTGTGCAAACAGATGCACGCATTCTGTCTATGGCCTTTCCCTCCATGCTTCTGAACAGGCCCGAATGTGTTCTCTTGGATCCGTCTTTCCATTGTATTTCTCAAATGATAGGGTGACCTTATTAACAAACTGGATTTGCATCTTAATTCTGCACTAATCCCATGTTGTCAGTGTCTTCTTATGTGCGGCCCACCATCTGGCAGGCGTGTCGCGCAATGCTATATCTAATGCCTGCAATTGCTGTTCTTCTACAATTGTTGCAGTATATTCATTGATAAAAGAATAAACATTAGAGAAACCATCATAACCGGGGATTGGGCTTACATCCTTTCCAATCCAGCGTAATGACTTTGTGATCCGTGCGCATTTCCTGGCAGATACTTCATGCAATCTGCTTTGCCAATTTTCCAGTCCTGCATCAAAGTCTGAGACACAAGAGCTGTCACAGCGCCAACTAAGTGTTCCATCCATAGTTGGATTAATATAATCAGCAATATTAGTTGTCATCTTGTAAATACAATCCAAGTCTTGGGCTCGGGATTCTTCTTGAATCGGTTCAACGTATCGTTCACCCTGCTAAAAGTCCAATGGTGTGATGACCCTGATATCATTGCCTTCGAATATCACTTCATAGTTTTCAGATCAATAATGGAAGAATTAGTCAATTCCTAGTCGATACCCAGTAGTGCTGGATAAGGATGGTTGTCATCCATGATTTCAATTACTTCAAAATCGGCATAGCTGTGCACTCCATCAATGTCAACAATGGTGTTTGGTAATCTCCCTAAGGGTATAACTATCCCTTGGTTAGCCATTCTTAACTGTAGAGGTGACCACTGTAACTTTGGTTTTCCCATCTGATGCCATGTCTGCTTGGTCAAGACATTTACTTCAGATCCAAGATCAAGAATGATCTCATCCATATCGTAGTCCCCAATCTGCGCAGTGAGTCTCTTTTCCCTTCTTGTTCTTTTAGGACTCCTAATATTATGGACTGCACCATGGGAAACTCCCTTCTCACTGTTTGGTTCATACTGGCTCAGTAGCTTTTCAAATTCCATGAAAGCATCTGCACTCTTTAATAACTTCATACAGCTTCGTAGAAACTGCGCAACAGAAGTACCTGTGTCTTCCTCAGCGCTCTGCTGATCGTATGCTGCTAACATATCCTCTACGTGTGGTGTTTCGCTGCGCAGCGGGATTCTCGTGAACTCAGGTGCTGATTCTCTAAGAATATCCCGCGCTTCTGTAAATGCTCCCTTATTTTTTTGTAAATCCAAACCCGGTGCTTTTCCAGGGGCTTTTCTAATCCATACTGGCTCACCCAGATTCTATCTAGGATTGCGTGCTCCAAAAGTGGAAGCTTCTGTGCCTCCATCTCTTCCAGTATTAGCGCCACTGCGTGTCACCACGTTTACACTTGGATCTGCATTTCTTCTCTCTGCTGCAATCAATTGAATGTTAGGATTTGGCAGTTCTGTCCTTCTTCGTTTCAGCATTTCTACCTCTAGCACAGGACAGTCTTCAATAACATGCTCAAATGATTTACAATAATTGCACATAGTGCATGGGTTCGTACAATCTCTAGATACGTGACCGGGCTGGCCACAGTTATAACAGATTACCTGGCCACGGCCTCTTCCCTGCGTCGGGCCTCTTCCTCTCCCGTGGTATCCACCACCATGGCCTCGATATCCTCCCTGATCATAGGGAGCGTTTTCTTGTTTCGGCTGATTTTCCTCTTGGACACGGTACGTTCCAGCACCTCGCATCATTTCCATATCTCGCTTCCTTTCATTCATGAGCTCGTATGCCCGACAGTTGGATTCGTCATGTCCAACTGATTTACCAAAATTACAATACAAGCTCTTAGGTGTTTTTATGTATTTATGGATGAGGTAACTGTCCTCAGGCCTGTGTCCTCTGCTTCTGCAGATTTCACACCATGGTGCCTAATTATGATTCATATTCATTGGGTTTGGTGTGCCACTGTCAAGATAATCTTGAAATAGAGGACAATGTTCTCTGGTGTGGCCCTCTTCTTTACATCCTATGCACCAAACTTCGCATCTATGTTCATATCTTTGCTCCTTTCCATTTTTCATACCTTGCAATTCTAATGTCAAGGTAGTCAACTCGCTTTGGATCTGAGACATCCTAGAACTAGTCTCACCGATTGGCGAAGCCTCCAGCTTCATTGCGATCTCTAAATCCTCTTCCTGCGACGCAACCTTCTGCTGCATCAATGGTTGTCTGATATGGGGCAACAGCGTAGCGATGAACCATACCTTATGCTGTTGTGGAGCTATCTCAAAGCTCACTTGATCCAACAATGTCTTAAATTTTGGTCAAATTCCTAAACCGTTTTAGTAGGCTTCTACTTGAGTTCCTTTAATTCTATTATGCACTACAACTCTTATTTTAGCTTTTTAAACTCTGCGGCGAGCGCAACCTTAATTTATGTTAGGGTTCTCGACTATTCCTGAGAATACTTCGTAAACCAATGCAAGGCTCGGTCTCGGAAAGTGGTGATGAGCTGCACTCTCTTCACAAAATCATCCTGGATCTGCTTAACACTCCATACGGCTTCACATAGAAACCAATGCTGATCAGGGTCTTTTAGACCCGTTCCTTTGAATATCAGCAATTTTATATCATTATATGTCATCCTCCTTCCTGGTTGTGCAGCACTCTGAGTAGTGCTGACTATCTGTGTGGAGAAAATAAAGGGAATATTCGGACTAGTGGTATTCTGTGGGATATTCTGAGATTGGGTATTTTGAGCTGGAATAGTCTGAGTTGGACTAGCCTGAGTACTTACTCCTGTGGTGTGCGCATTATCAATGTTCTGTTGGGTGGGCTGCGCTACACTCGCAGCGGGTGGGTTTTGATCTAGGGGTGGCGCGGTTTCTACAACCGATGGATTCTGAGGTGTAATAGGGTGGATACATTAGAGAAATTTTGAGGTCAAAAAATGGCCTCAAAACAAAGAAAATGTACTATAAAATACAACCAATCACATTCTAGTAGATGACATCATCCCCCTTGGTGAGGTGGCATTGCATGAGTTAAGACTGCTTATTTGTCAAATTTTCTATGGTGGATGAAAACACATAGTTAACCAAGGTAGTGGTGTAAGTACTTTTAAGTCATAAAGTAAAGTACTCATAATGATAGTCTTTTCATAAAATAATATTATTGTCATTTTCAAGTAAAGTACTCATAATGAATGTCTTTTGACACTTTCTCATAAAATAATATTATTGTCATTTTCAAGTGAAGTACTCTTAATTCATAAAGAAAGTCCTTTCACATTTTTTTATAAAATAATATATTATCATTTTTAGGTTTTTAATTTTAAATTATATATTCACTCCATTCTATTTAATAACATAATGTCAAACTAATAAAGAATAATAATAGATTTAATAAATAATAATAATAATAATGCAATGTGAATTATAATAATATTATTGGCATTTTACATGTAAATAAATTCTCAATTAAATTACATTATTAATTCATGAGAAAAGTACTAAATATAAAAAGTCAACATAAAATTAAAAAAATAGCTCTTAAACATGTTTTTTATTATTTAATTTCATTTGCAAGTTCAAGACAAATAAATGCTAAAGTACAATAAATTTTTGGGAATTTACAATGGATCTTAGTCACATCAATGTAGACTTATTTTATTAATTTTATTTCTAGTGAATTTTGAAAAGTAACTCAACCATGGTTATTTATATTGTGCATAGAAAATAGTGTGGAAGGTGATTTGTCATATATACCTACCCCATAAAACCCCTAATTCATAATATTTTAATATATCTCATATTTTTGTAGTACATCTCTTAGGAGGCCATTTTTTTACCTCAAAATCTCTCTAATGAGTGGTTGATGGCGGTACGGTCTGATTGTTAAGGTCACATGGGAGTTCAGTATTTACGTGGAGTCCAGGTCCTCCGGGATTCTTTTCTTTATTAAACTTATATATCTTTCCACTTCTCATATTATGTGTCTCTTCGTCAGAATCACTAAAAATGCTATTGACCATGGCAGATTCAAAAATATTACGGCATCCTTAAAACGTCTTTTTCAGCTAAAAGCATTTTAATATATAAACTGAGATTGTTCAAGTACTTGCCTCTGAATCCTTCGAAAAAATATGCTTTAGCTTGACTATAGGACTTCAGCGTGTCTACAAGGAATTCTGTTACGAATCCTTCAAGTATGTTGTCGACCCAGAAATCGACTGCTCGCGTTAATGGGCTATCTATTACTTTGAGTTGTGCTATGAGCTCTGGAGTCCACTCTGTAGGTACTCCTCCTTGAAAATAGGTTTCTTCTCTGTGAGTCGCAAGATCCACTCGTGTAACTCATTTCCAAACAAAGCCCAGAATATCTCGTGAATGTCTCTCCACAAGTATCTATTCAACCACGCTACGTCGGATAAGCGGAGGTGTATGTTCTCTTTCTTTGCAAAATCTTTCACGGTCTTATCACACCAATCCCAGATCTCTTTCTTTTCAGGATGCCAATTGTCTGAACCTTCTGGGAACTAATATTCGTCATCGTTCATTACTTCCTCAACTCATCACGGATTCTTAGCGCGGCAATGGAACCATTTGTTGGCATAAGTAACTGATCTAGAGGTTTTCCAATATAGACCCAAGTTCTTTGCGGTTTTATCTTTAACCAAAAAAACCCCTTTTCACCGGCCCTTTCGGCAACAACCTGCGCACAGGTTGAGGTCTCACCCGAGGTGAAGCTATGGGGGTGCTGCAGAATCAGGTTTCTATAGCAAGGTGATGAGTTGATGGACAAACCCACTGCACAACACGCTATGGAATCATGCTGCGACTAAGGACCGCGTGACGACTGTCCTCGTCACGGGTTGATACTTCTTCAATTGGCAAGCTGTGCACCCAACGCATCCATGGATCATGCGGGTTGACCTTACTCATTTGATGGAATAGTGCAACAGACTTATTGTAATGGCCCCTCCCATCATACCAGCATGATAGAGAGGACGTGACACTAAATCCGGGCATCTAGCCCCATGAACTTTTAACTAAGCATTCACATAATATAAATGTTCATATGGAAATGTATAATTATAAGAAAAACACAGCGGAAGTGATATCAATTACACATCCATCATACATTCAAGATATTCATCAAATAAATAATTGCAAAGTTAACACGAGAGAATACTTATCTGAACAAAGTAGTCCTAAGCAACCAGCTATGCATCTGCAACGTTCCACCCAACCATAGGCCAGTTGTGCTTATCAACCTCTTGATACAACTTCCACCCCCGAGCTGGGCATGATCTCTACAAGGAACCAAGGAATAGCAGACTCACACATAACCAAGCATACACCAAGATGAGCCAAGCCAATCTACAATTGGGTTTATCAAGCTGCTAGGAAACGGAAAGGAAGAGTGGCTAAGCTAGTGAGCTCAAGCACAGAGCCAGGGGTAACCATACAAGATCTATCTAGCTTGGCACCCACAATACCTACACACCCAGCACAAGGAAGTATTCTTTTCACTGCTCTATAGTCCCTCAAGCCATACCTTCTCCATCTAGTGCTCTCAGGGTGTGCATAGAAGAGTAGCCAAAGCCCTCTCAATCTTCTTGAGAGGTTATCTCCCCCACTAGGTTTATCAAGCCCTCTTTGTCCACTACCACTCCAATCTCTTGCTTACAGTCTCCAAATCAGACAGGGATGCACATAACAACAGAAGTATAAGTGCTGGGCATGAAGAAATGTTTTTACAGTGAGATGCCCAAAGATGGGGGTTCTACCAGCACAGAAAAATGTGGGAAGACCCAAAAATGAAATGGCAATTAGGGATTCAACCCTGGAGAGCAAAAACCATTTTCAGAAAAATGCCCATGGGTATTTTGGGGCAAAAATGACCTCCATCACAGTCCCAAATCGTGGCCCTTCTCTCCCAACTGTTGTATAATGCAAAAACGACTCCCAAGCATGGAAATTGCAGGAAAAATGGTGAAAAACGTGATGGGGAAAGACCCAGTAGTTCAGACTGCATGAAAGAAAAAGGACTGTGGGATTAGAATGGCTTTGGGCACCATTTCGTGGGTGTTTTCTTGCCCAAGAAGCAAAAATATGAATTCCTAGGTTGATGGCTTGCCCATGCACGAAATTGGCTGCCATACCTCTTCATTCCCAAGGCATTAACTACCTCAACCAATTTCTGGAAGAATTAAATGATTGGGTCCATAACCCAAAATGGGTAGTTGAGGGTTTATGGGTTTTCTCATTGACACATGGATTAACACCATTGGCTCAAGGGTTTGAATAATTTCCCTCCCTATTCCTTGTAGAATCATGCCCCCATCTCTTTGTTGCATTGCATAGCTAGTCGTGGGTATTTTCATTAAAATTCATATTTACATGATGTCTTAATTTACATTGTGCCTATCTAGCACAAGAACCATAGGCATCTATTTTTAATTGCCAATACATAAAACGCTAAATCAATGGTGGGGCCTTGGCCTTGAGCTCCTCACCATGATTAGATAACAATATTTACATCATTTACGATTTAATGAAAAAGGGGGTCAAAATGGGGACATTTCACTTATGCACCTCCACTTCGACGACAACTGTGTTAAGGGTTTACTTGGTACTTATTCCTTTAATTAATACCAGTGATTATTTAAGCTTATACTTGGTGTAATCAAACAAGCTATCAGTCTTGCACCCGTCCAATATTACACATGAACATAATTACATAACCATTCGTTACCCTCATAGATGTCTATCCATGGCCGATACATTCACTTACTTAGAACAACTCACATTCATCAATAATCCATTTGTGAAACACTTAACATATTATCCCCGTTCTCCTCCTACAGCAAATACATATAAAAGCATTAACCAACCAACTAATAATTAAGAGTTCAAACATACACAGTAAGCAAACAAACAGAACAAATCATAAACATATAGACAATCTCACTACACAAGATTTAACGTGGTTCACCCCCCAAATGGAGGCTATGTCCATAAGAACGGTTGTTAATATTGATCTTTTGGGAAGGGTACAACCATTCTTGGTCTGCGCACTCAGCTACAGACTCTCTTCTCTCTCAGATAGGTCTCTACGCACACAACTATAGAGCCTTTACAATGGTTTTTCACTCAAAAGTCTAACAATATTCCAAAATGAAGAGTCACCCTTCCCTATACAAAAATGCCTTATTTATAGCTCATTCCCGTAGGTCATGTCTTTACAATTGTTAACACCCAAAAAGTGCTCACTAGCTCACTCCCTTATTCACATGACCCATTTGTCCACTTTTTCCACCATTTGAGCCTCTAAAACCTTCAAAAGGTCACCAAAAAGACCATAATACTCCTTTTCTCCCTCAAAATATGTATTTTTCCTCAAAAACCCCTCAAAAAGGGTCCAAAATTCCCCAAAAATATTAAAAGGGAATAAAAATATAAAAGAGGGAAAAAGAGACCTAAACCATGTTGGTCCATACCATTGGTTTCCTTAAAACCATAATGGTATTACCCATCACCCAAAAACTATAAAAAGGTGATAGGGGCTCCTCATTATTCATCCATATTTCATCCTATCCTTATGCTGCCAAATTCCTTTTGAGAGCCATTGCCTCCCATTTTGAATTTGAAGAATCTCATTTAAGCATTGGAGAAGAAGAGACCATTGGACCTGGAGCTTCTCAACTTTGGGGCTGCTCAACAACCACCATCCTCACCATTTGAGGTAATACAAAATATTAAATTTCTCAATTTCTTGCTTTTGTCTTAGATCTTATTGCTTATGTTTTGAAATCTAGTTTTTTATTTTATTTACACATGCTTATGTTAGATCAGATTATATTAGCTTATTCATAATTGTTTTGTTTTATATCGAAACTGCTATTACAAGTTAATAGGTGCATCCTTGCACATGCTTGGTTGAAAAACCAAGCAACAGTTTTTGGCGACTCAACTGGGTTTCGAACTTTTAATTTTTGCTTTAGATCTTTATTTTACTTGTTCTTTCCATTTAAAACTGTAGATCTATGTAATGTCCCTTATTAGGAATTTTACTAAAATTGCAATTTTCCACTTTTTTCCCTAGTTAGACCTTTGACTAGTTTTGATCTCTAGGTCCCAAATTTGCCCCAAATGATCCCAAATCTTCTGAGAAGGTATATGAATGATATTAGAACATAAATATGTGTTTCAGGGATGCCTTTGGACCTTTAAAATACTTCTACAAATCCTCTTTCAATTCTGGTCAATGTAGGTAACTTTACTAGTGATTTCCCTTTGACTAGTATTGGTCTCTAGGTCTCAAATTGACTCCAAATGCCTTCAAATCTTCAAGGAAGGTGTATGAATGATATTAGAACTTGAATATGATTTTTATGTATGAAATATGGCCACCAAAATACCTCTGCAAACTCTCTTAATATTCTGGACCAATTATGCAATTTTACTAGTAATTTGGGGTTCAAATCCCCTTGGGGTAAACACTGAAAATGGCTTCCCAAATGCCTCCAAACCCACTCAAATTTATGAACAGAGTTATGTAATGTTTTAAGTATGTTATTAAAGTCTCATATGCACCATTAATGTATTATTACAACTGTTCTCACCCTCTCCCATTCAACTGCAAAAATCTCCAATTTGACCCTTGGGGAAATGGCACTATTTCACCTCCCAATACAACTAAACTGAGTAAAAATGCTTCAAATGCTCAAGTACAGTACATGAAACTTGTAGAATACATCCATGGCAGTATATTTATCACAAATATATCATATAATCATCCATTCATTCGAAATCATCATCAATAAATTGGTTCACAACAAGGTAGTGGGGAAATGGCATTGTTCTTCCATTAAAAATGAGATTTATACATTTCTACTTGGAATTTAGACCTGAAAATTTTTGGAGATGAAGAAAAGAGTATTTACTTCATAATAAAAAATAAATGAAGCATTAAAATCTTCCCCAAAGAGTACAATAGCTCACCAAAAACGCCCTCCCTCAAGGATCAAGAATATGCCATCAAAACTGGAAATGGTTGAAGGAGTGAGATACAATAGAAGAAACCATGAGCTTCCCTGTATCTTACACCTGCAAATAAATACTCCATTAAAGCTCCAAATGAAAGGTCTGAATGGCCTTTCCAATTACCAACTTGGATGGGAATCTTTCACCCTCGAAATTGGCTAAGGCAAGAAACTAGTCATCCACTAGCTCTCCCTCTTCACAAATGCAATTGCAAATTCTACAAATGATCAAAAGCTGGTTTCATTCTTTGTTATTGACATTTATAAACTTCTAATGTCCTCCATGGGTCGAATTCCTTCCAAGAGACTCATGCCAACTCAAGTTGGGAAGAGATTCCAAAGAACGCCACTTGTACAACAATTCCTAGTCTCCCACTTCCACCAAATCACATGTGGAAGCATCTTAGATGCCCTAACACCCTTGAGCGCCCTCTTGGAGTCTATTTTTAGCCCTGACATGTCATATATGTCATATGTCAGCCTTCAGGTCTGATTTGTGTCATAGGTGTCATAGCATCTTCATCATTGTTGTCATAGAGCTAGGGAATCTAGCCCAAGTGTCTCACTAGCTCCAAATTGCCTCTTCCTCTTCCATGGGAGTTACTCTTCCTCTATATTTCGACCTTGGATGAGTCATGCAATGAATAATACCTTTTGGACTCCCCCAAGTGTGTTACCATTCACCTTGAATTCGAATTGGTGAGAGAATGATGCCAAGTGTAGTGGGAAAATCTAGCCATATGTGGGTCCCACTTCCTCCATGTGTCTTCATGATGAAATGCCACTTTGATTTTCACTTGTATATATTTATTTAGCTCCCTTATTAAATATTTATGCCATTCTAATGTTCAACATCATTTATTATCCCCATTATTCCAAATCCCAAAGCTTCCACCCCAAACCTAGGAAACTAGTAATTTTCCTCCTTGGCAATTATTTGACCTTTAGCATCAATTTGACAAACTCTAATGAATAGGGCCAATGTGATTAGGCCATTGTGACCCAATACCAAATTTGGGACATGACAATCTACCATACTAGTCAGCTTCTTGCTAGCTGCCCTAGCCATTGGCGCTTTCTGCAAGCCCGAAACAGCCCAAAATTTCCATTTTTGGGTTCGTTTTTCGATGCCCATTTTTCCGTCTGTACATCGCGACTTTCGACCACACAGTCGCGTGGCCCATCGCGACTTTTCGGCTTTTTTCCGCGATGCCCATAGCGACTTTTTGCTCGAAACCCGCGATTTCGATTGCGACTTTTAGCCTGAAACCCGCGACGTCCATCGCGACTTTTA
This sequence comes from Larix kaempferi, assembly GCA_027924585.1. NCBI lineage: Eukaryota > Viridiplantae > Streptophyta > Pinopsida > Pinales > Pinaceae > Larix > Larix kaempferi. The sequence continues at coordinate 1,942,559 of BSBM01000881.1, read as the reverse complement.
GTCTGAAACCCACGATGTAAGTTTCTAGCAGGGCGATGCAACTTTCAAACGACCATATCTCCCTCTCCTGAACTCCGTTTGAGATGAATTGTTTTTTCAAATTGGGTTTTTTCGATCAAGGAATACAAATATCCTATTAGATTTAAGAAATGTTTCATAGAAATTCCTCTAATATTTTATTTTAGTGTTATTTATCACTTCAGTTCACCCATTTTGGCCCATATTTTCCAGCCATCTTCCCTGCACTTTTGAACAACCTATTGTTTCATTTTGTAGCATTACATATTGATATTTCTTACTATTTTTTTCTTTACTTCATCATTTTAAAAAAAATTCAGTTTAGTTTTAATTTGCTCAATAGTTTTGCCCAAGCAAGCGCTTAGAAATCCATTTATTTCTTGCAAATTTTATGATATTTGCTTTTCTTTCAAAAATTATTTCAAAAGTCCATATTTTAATCACTTATTAAATAATCACACTTGCACCCAATCTGCCGCTTTTTTAATTAACTGATCCTTAAAATCTACCTAAACTCATAAAACACTTTAACCCCACTTGAGGAACACTTAAAGAATCTTGTAGCTAAGTAGGATTGGGGGGATGGGTGTTCCAATAAAACCCCTCAATTATTTACATATGAAACATAGTGGTTGACATTTAGGGTACCAAAAATCTCTTATTATTTGTTGACACGGTTATACACCAATTTCTCGGGAAGCCCTCTCTTTTAGGAGGGTTGAAGTAGCCAGACTGGTTCCGGAAGCCTGAGTGGAATACCGCTATCCATTCAGTAACCGAAGGATACCTTTCACAATTTTCGGTGTACCACCCGTATGGGAGTACAGCAGCAATAGAACCAAACTGCAGATTCACCCAACCGAACGTGTCATGAACGTGGTATCTTAGTGGCCCAAATTTTAGGATTGTCCACCCGGTGTCCCTCCTGTTAGGGGGATATCTTGCCTTTGATTCCACTACTCATATTGTCTGACTTGGATTTCATCACCTTGCAGAGGATATGTTTTCGTTGAGTCATAATACCACTTCTAGTTAGGTGTTTGCATGCTCCATTACCTCCTTTTGTTCATAGAGTCTACCTTTTTCTATTTTTAGGAACTATTTGCATGTTGGTTTCCTGACCACATTTTTTGATTACTCCACTTACTATAGCACAGCTATTATAGTAAGTGTTTTTGAGGTTGATTTTTGGCCTGAGTGCCATTTATTTTTTATGCTCCCCTCTTGCATGCATGGTTGCATTAGGGATTTACATCTTTCCACTCACCACCACCTGGTAATATTTCTATAAAACTGTCGCCATTGATTCCCCGAGACATTCTCAACGCTTCCGGGGAGACCCCCCACAGTACGGTTTCCTTGGCTCCACGCATCATCAGAATAGAGCCCCGTCATCCAATTCTGACGTGCCTCATTTCACATTAGATTCTAAGGCAGAATCTAAAAATCCCACATACACTACACCCACTATCCCTATGGCTGATTTTTCTTCCAACCCTTTCAACACAGGGACTGTTGGTAGAACATCTTCCACCATCCCAGCTACCACATTGGCCACCACTCCCACAACCAATGTTGGTATGCCCAACCTGGGAACTGCTTCCACTCTAGGAATGCCTAATATGGGACTACATCTACTCTAGGGATGCCCAACACAGGACCTACACCTGCTATAGGTATACATTTGACTGGAACCACTTCCAGCATACCAAACCCTGGGTCTACTATACCCAATCCAAACCCATATGTAACTCAAGCTACACTTGGAAATACAAGCTTCACCCATACACCTTTGATTGGGGGACAGATCCCCTTCACAAATCAGATACCCTTCATGGGCAGTGGCCCACACCATAATGCTACCATTAGCACATATGCCCCAGCCACTACATCACACCCCTCGGCCAGTCTACCATTTATGGAAAGTATGAATTTTCCAGACTTGGCAAGAGTAACTAATGATCCTATTGGACATGACCCCACTTGGTCCCCCATGCCCACAAAGCTCCCCTCAGACATCCCAAAATTTGAAGGGAAGTCTGGGGAAGACCCCCAAAACCACATCATGTCCTTTCTCCTATGGTGTTCCTCAAACTCCATAGTAGATGATTCCATTCATCTTCGTTTATTACAACAAACTTTTATCGGCTCGGCATCCAAATGGTACATCAAGCAACCCCATGGGACACACCCTACATTCACATCCCTTGCCTCGACTTTCCTACAGTTCTTCCAATTACCTGTTCGCTATGATGCAGGAGTGGAAATACTACTGTCTTGTAGACAAAACACCGCTACACACATCACCGATCATATCCATGAGTGGCATAAGAGCCATAGTCTCTGCAAGATAAAGCTTGACGACCGTATCTTTTTGGATTGGTTCCTCAAATCACTCCTCCCTCTCATAGCTAAAGACGTAGCTTCTGAACGACCCCAGTCGGAAGAAGAAGCCATTCTAAAAGCATAGCAATTTGATTTGATCTAATCCTAGTGTGGCTACTTGTATACCATCTTACCTGACACTCCCCGCGGTGATTCCTCCCGAACTGACATGCCAGGGGCATCCCACGTTGCCGATGGCATCATTTGGACAAGTTGCATCCCAAAACCAACCCTTTTCCATTATGCGCAATAATACCGACCCCGATCTTTCACGGGCCACATCTCACTCTGGAGCTACAACTTCGTATGCTCCCATGGCCCACCCCCACCACACTCATGGACCCTCATGTCCACCACAGTGTTATGGTCGCACACCTTCAGCCTATCCACCTCCGGTTTCACCCCCTATGTATTACCATCAATAGGCCACACATGCTCCTGTTCACTCACAAGCCCCAGCGGCTTATTACCCACCACAGGAAGCGCTTGCTGCACCACAACCTCCAGTCGCTCAAACTTATCCACCAAACAACAACAACACTGCCCCCGCCAACCAAAACCCTGATCGACCACCGAAACAAGGTAAGAACCCCAATTTACAAACAAACCACCCATGTTCCATATGCGGGGTATACGACCATTACACACACAATTGCCCCCATTTGGAGCGAGCGCGCCAAATATAGTCTAATGACGCCCAACGCCAAGGGCACGTGGCACAACCAGTGCCACCTCCTCAACCAAAACCCATGGTGCTACAGAATCTTTTCCCCACACAAGTAGTGGCGAACACTCGTCCGTTGGATCCTCCTCAAGGAACCACAGCACCACAACAACAAATCACATATGCTGCACACACAAACCAACCGATGGATTCAAGTACTCATCATCTCCTTATGATGTCATCGTCCGACATGAATCCCCAAACGCATTGAAACCAATACGTCCCCGCTACACCTAAAAATGTTCTCCCTATGATTGAACAACCAGTTCAGAATGCACCTACATCATTCATCTCCACAGTCAGACCTGGATTATACTCGAAATAACCTATGACTTCCACATTCCAATCCATCCCACCCCCTTTGAAGAGAACCGAGATATCTGATTTTTGCACCCTCTCGCATAACACACAGGTACCAAACCAACAACCCCCCTTACTCCCGTAATCACCCTCGATGACAACTCATGTAGGAGCCACACCAATTCATACTATCCCATTTTTATTTCCCCCTTCAGGCGTCATCAGCACACTAGTCATGGCTACACTTAATCTCCTAGGATTAACATTAGGACTACCTGTGTGGTACCTACCTGCCCCAACCCCTCCCCCGACACCCAATGTCATTTTACAACCGGTACAACCCACCAATACTTCTAACCGTCCACCCCCTGGTGTAGAAAACATCCAGAACCGACCACCCCCAATGGTGACTACGGCATCAACATCTAGTAATGCTCCCCCTCCATTCTGAAACACTGGGGGCAAAGACCCACAAACTTATACCACTGGACCCACAACCCGCACCCCCCCAGCGACCCCAAAATTGGCGAAGAATGCCCCAACCACTCGTGCTCCCCCCAAGTGCTCCTTGTGCAACGATATAGGCCATGCTACCCATCTATGTCCACAACTACCAGCACTTCAAGAACACATGAATATGTTGGAAGACACCGCTGGTATCCTAGTGGTAAAACTTGAACTGCCTCCTCAACCTCGTGATAAATCATTACGCACAAACCATCCTTGTGCAATATGTGGCATCTACGACCATTATTCACATCACTACCCCGATCTCCTAGATTACAGAGCAGCACTATACGAGTTGAATAATGTCGACCTAGAGATATCCCCACCACTTATCGAGGAAATTCATCCCCCACCATCTTCCTCGTCATAAGATATTAACACAATTTACATGGTTTCCAATGGAGACCCCTTTGTCCGGTCGACCCCTTCCATTAATCCCTTGGACCCACATATTCAACCTTTTCAAATCAAAGAGGAAACCACATGTCCACAGCATGGGGGCAAGCTTGAAACCTTGCCTACTCATCATCATCATCATTCTCATTGGCGATATTGGGGGCATCCACCCCGCAAGGGGAATCCCCCATCATCGTATCATCACTTCAGTATGCCACCATGGTCCACAGCCTCATGGTACACCCCCCCTCCAGTAGTTGGTCAATGCCATGTTGATCCCTCTCTAAGACAGCATCTACACCACATTGAAACCTCTGAGTTCGGGGACATAATAGACTACCTTGAACCTGGGATAGGGAGCGTGATCAATCATTTTGACCCTACCCCATCATCTCTATCTCAACACCTCAATGACCCCATTGTTCAAACCAACACATATGTGATCCACAATCATAAACCCCATGCAAATAGAAAGAGGGGAGGTCATTAACCCTGCTCACTTTTTCACATGTGTGATCTCAACCATTTTTGAGGTCACATATCACTTGTATATTTGATTTCATTTGATACACCTAGTATTCTTCCCCCATGGGCCATCATTTCTCCCCACCACTACATCCATGGCTTGGTGGGCTCACCTTTATTTGTAGCCATTTTTTAACCTAGTTATTTCCTTTGACCATTCCAGAGTCCTTATGACCTCCGTTTTTCACACCATTTGCACCGTTGGATTCAGTTTTTCGTGCTCGTGATGATGCTTGAGATCATTTCTCACTCTCACCACCATATTTTTTGGGCATTTTTTCAAAATGCCACTCATCGCCTCGGTTTGTGTGCCACATCAGTCATTTCCCATTTTTTACGAGTCTTATATCACCGGATTTAGTTTTCCATGCTCGTGACGATGCTTCAAACCATTTCTTGCTCTCACCACCAGATTTTTTGGGCACTTTTTGCATGCCCCTCGTCACCTCAATTTGCGTGCCACATTGGCCGTGGTCCATTTTTTACAAGTCTTATATCGTCGGATTTAGTTTTTCACGCTCGTGATGATGCTTGAGATCATTTCTCTCTCTCACCCCCAGAATTTTTGGGCACTTTCTCACATGCTCATCGTCCCCTCAATTTGCATGCCACATCGGCAACCATCAGATTTCACAAATTTTCGCATCACAACTTATACATGAGCCCACCACTCCATCCATACTGCAATTATGGCGTTGTTTTTCTACCATTCATCAACCCGCAAGGAGGACCCATTAGTGTTCCCCCCTATCACCGTGCTTGATCCCCATACTCGCCCTTTGATTGAACACTTCCTCCTTGCCTCTCCATTACTTTTGTTCGGTATAATTTTATCCATTTTTCGAGCCGAGCAATTCCTTTATGAAAAAGGCACTTAGGGATTTTCTGTTAAGCTCTTTTCTAACTCCTAAAACAATGAAAAGATTGCCGAGCAATCTTTCTTCCTTTCATGCTCGCTAAAGGTATCTAAAAGGGTGTCTACCTGGTATAAGTTTACCCCTTTTCCAGACCTTGTAGACTAATTATGAAAAAGGAATACTCTAGTCACATTGGCTAGAAGAGTTCTCCATTTACATGATTTTATGCTTTTTTGGGCCTTGGAGACTAACATACGAAAAAGAACACCAATGGAGTCTGCCTACCACTTTCAGACTCTCTAAAATTGAAAGCAACCACGAGCAATCGCCATCTTGGGCTCGTACAAATCCATAAGACGATACTCATCCACAAATTCAGAGTCTTCTTATCTTTTTCAGACTCCTTAAAAATGAAAGCACTCACAAGCATGAACAATCCTGGGCTCACATAAATCCACAGGACAGTACAATTTCAGAGCACACTTTTATCCCTTCTTGGATCTCATTAAAACTACAAAGAAGGACCCAATGGTACTTTTCAGCACCACAACAGATCATGTCTACTCATATGGCAGATTCCCCATGATGGTCTCCTTTGTTCAAAGTATTCTGTAGTATGTCACCCTGAAAATATCTCCATAGCATCCATCAACTTATCCCCCAGAGTCACTTCAGTCTACAATACATACCCCTGATACCTTAAAGTTATGACCCCCACACCTAAACATCAGTTTCATATGCTACCAGGTCAACCATGTCATCATGCTCTGAACAAAGGAAGTTTGAGTCCACCCACTCTATGACCTCAGTTATTCCCCATCCCCACAATATGTCAGTCCTACCATCAATACTATCACACTTCAGTTGTACACTTCGCACTCCTATCAAGGAAACATCATTGCCTTGGTAGTTGTCGGTCTCCCTTTGTCGATGCCAACCAAATCTATTCCAAAGGATAGACCTAGAGGTCCCTGTGCCTTGGACTCATCACCATTAGTGATAAGTGCCTATGGATCATTTTGAAAGGTGTCCTCAATGCCTCTCCAAATGATTGTTTCTCACATACTCGACTTCGACACCTTGATCACATCGTCGAGACTCGTACAGAGTATCGGTCCTTTCAATTATTTGTTGAAGACCCCGGATATCACCTGACTCTACCACATTTATGAGTCTTTTTTAGAAAACAACCAGTTACACATTCCTATGGATATACGGGTTGTGCTCAGCAATAGTTTTCAAGATGTACCCCAGTTTTATACTCCCTCGAGTATACAGTTACATAAATTCCTTACAGATTGGCTCACATTCTTTGAGTCCTTACAAATGTTGGACACCTTCAGCTCCAACAGTTCATCAACCCTTCTGAAACCTTTTTCAAAATGGTTGTTGCTCTTTTCCAGTGTATCAGTTATTATGATCATGAGTACGTCCTAGCATTATGTCCCCTCTGGACCATTATGATGTACCAACAGATTTTTATGTATTATTCAGGTCCCCCTTCTTGGGCCTAATTGTTATGTATATGTCTTGACACGAGCATGGGTATGCCCGCCTCGTCCATTATCAGAGATTATTCCTCATTCATTTTGAGGCCATGTATTTTTTCAGTTTTTGCAGCTTCCAAGGGGCTGTTGTTCTAGTTTCCAATTGGTCTCTTCTCTTCTCCAAACCCCAGGAAAAAAGACAAAAGAACTATGATGTCTATCGGCCATACGATGAGCTCCTGCCTTCACACATCAAGGGGCAATCTGTCAACACCCAAAAAGTGCTCACTAGCTCACTCCCTTATTCACATGACCCATTTGTCCACTTTTTCCACCATTTGAGCCTCTAAAACCTTCAAAAGGTCACCAAAAAGACCATAATACCTCTTTTTCCCCTCAAAATATGTATTTTTCCTCAAAAAACCCTCAAAAAGGGTCCAAAATTCCCAAAAAATATTAAAAGGGAATAAAAATATAAAAAATATTCAAAAATGAAAAAGAGGGAAAAAGAGACCTAAACCATGTTGGTCCATACCATTGGTTTCCTTAAAACCATAATGGTATTACCCATCACCCAAAAACTATAAAAAGGTGATAGGGGCTCCTCATTATTCATCCACATTTCATCCTATCCTTATGCTGCCAAATTCCTTTTGAGAGCCATTGCCTCCCATTTTGAGTTTGAAGAATCCCATTGAAGCATTGGAGAAGAAGAGACCATTGGAACTGGAGCTTCTCAACCTTGGAGCTGCTCAACAACCACCATCCTCACCATTTGAGGTAATACAAAAGATTAAATTTCTCAATTTCTTGCTTTTGTCTTAGATATTATTGCTTATGTTTTGGAATCTAGTTTTTTATTTTATTTACACATGCTTATGTTAGATCAGATTATATTAGCTTATTCATAATTGTTTTTGTTTTATATCGAAACTGCTATTACAAGTCAATAGGTGCATCCTTGCACATACTTGGTTGAAAAACCAAGCAACAACAATTCATAGGAAAAACCCTTAGGTTTCCAAAACATGGCATGGCTAACTGCCATCCTGACTGTCGCCATAAACAGCTTACTCCGCCTGCTTCAGGCCGTCCTGTAGGGCCACTCGTGGGTCGCACGCTCCTCTAACAGCCACAGTCCTCAAAACAGTTACAACTGCATCGTGGCCTGTCTCTTTCTGCCTCTTCCGCCTGCTCATCTCTGTCAATGTAGTGGCCTAGCTTCTCAACTGCTTGCCACCACTATTCCAAATAGGTCCCTTTCTCCTTCCTTCATCCGACTCTTTACCCAAAAATAGGTCGCTTCCTTGTCGAAACTTTTCTTATATCTTCTTACCAAAACTTGCTGCTGCATGAGTCCTGTGCATCAGCATGGCTGCACAACTAAATATGCCCAGCAAGCTGCGCACTTACAAATATCATGCTTTTCTACTACGCAGCTCAAAATTGTGTTTTAACAAAATTGGTACCCACTTGGGCCACGCCCAACAAATCCCCCCGATCCCCCCCCCTCTCTCTCTCAGCATCCATAATCTATGGCTCTCTCTATTGGCATCCGTTTACATTATGGATGCCTAGCTCTGCATAATGTATATGTGTTATAACGCATATGCATTATAACTCATATGTGTTATGCATGTCTATGCATCCATAGCGTAAATGAATAGTTTAAAGATACAATGCTTTCCATTTCTACTATGAATGCCATAACGCATATGCATTATAATGCATGTGCATTATGGCATTCATATCAGAAATGCCATTGTATATTTAAAATATTCATCTGTGCTATGGTTGCTTATACCTTAATAATGCATATGTGTTATAATGCATATGCATTATGGAGAGTTAGGCATCCATGGTGTTATGGAATTAATATGCTTTTAATATATTAGCAGTTTGAATTTAGCCTTTTCATAATGCAGATGTGTTATAATGCATATGCATTATAACGTATGTGCATTTTGTATTTTATAAAAAAACTGCTTTGTAGGATGATATCTCTCTTTGCATTGTAGAACCAAAAAACACCCGCGGACAGAGCACTCTGAAGCTCGATATTTATCTTGTTCTTTATAAAATTCACTGGCAATCAATATTCTTTCATAGTTTTTGATGGGGAATTTACGTGGTAGAAGCCAAAAAATATTCAAGGGATATGCTTACACCGAAATAAATGGAAGAACAAAGGTAGAAGGCACAAGAACAAACATGGAAGCATAGACAATAAACTAGAGAGAGAGGAATTCTCACCCCTCCTCCACAATTGGAGTAGAGGAATTAAAGTAGCTCACTACATTAGTCAAAGCGGATGAATTTTGGAATGGATGATAGATTGCCATTGGTTCAACGATTATGTCATCCAACCATGATCCACCGATCCGCAATTCATTCCTGATTTCATGACATGATGATGATAGAGATGGTCAGGAAGACACTAATTTGTTATTTGAATTTTGTTATTGTGAACAATTTAATGATTTTGTTCTAGATGTTGCTTTCCAAAAACCATACCAGGTGGTTCAATCTCCAAATAAAACTATCCAACCTGCAGAACATGTCAATATCACTCCACTTTTTGAAAGACAAATGAACCTTTCCTATCAACGAAATAAAACTCCTAAACACATACAAGTGGATGAGGGTACCTTGTCTTCCATGGAAGGTAAGATACCTATATGCACTATCAATCACAATTTTTGCACAAATTATACAACAATATTTTGAACCTAAAGCTAATGCTGATAAATGTCAATTAATTTTATCTTTGCTAAAATCTAAGATTTTGGCAATAGTTAGAATAAAATTAAGAATAAAAGCACTGAAAAATACAAAATCAAGTAATCACATTGTAAAATTTCTTGTTTATGCATTCACATGCCAAGAATGTGGGCCGTCATGTATTAGCTAAATCAATTGTAACTAGAAGCACAAGACAACATCATTTACTCAAATGCACATAAGAAATTGTTAAAATGCATCCAAAATCCCTGAAATGATAATCCATCAAAAGAGACAATATTGACACAAAAGGAGAAACAAATAAATTATGGGCATTAAGTGGTAGGTTTCCAAGTAAATACATGAATTTAGTTGAAGCGGTGAAGGGACTAGTTCATGCTTTTTAGAAAGATAACATTAGGCCTACTTCTAACATAAAGTATGTGTTAAAACATTGTAGGAGTTATAGGGATCATGAGCCCCATATTAAACACTATCTTGACATGACACAAACACAACTTTATGAGATGTTTAGAGCCACCCATGTAGAGTTGAGGCTTGGGCAGCGATCTTTTGAAAAATGAAAACCTTGGTATGTTAGGATGAACACCATCTGTAACACATGTTGTTGTAGATACCATGGAGTTTGATTATTATTATAATACTTTTGTACATATACATCATTTTCTGCATTCTAACTATGGACAAGAATGCTCAAGTACAATACTGCCAATGTCAGCTAGAGATTTCATCCATACCATCATGTGTCCGAGCCAAGTTGGAAAATCATATTATGCAAAACCATGTGTAGACAGTACTTGCAACAAATGTGGTGGATTAGCATTATGGAGTGAGTGCATCCATGAGAATGAAAATAATCCATTTGGGAATACAATTGTTAAGAAACAGATCTTCCAGTACAAGACCTATTAGTATCATGATGGGAAAGAATATCAGAAGATTGAATTGGTGAATTCACAGGTAATAATGTCTTTACTAAATTTTGGTTAAAATTAGTTTATTGTATTTATAATTGTTCTATCTAGTTATCTAATTCCTGATTTTTATTTTCCCAAGTGCAAGTATGTGATTTTATTCCAGAGTTCTGTGGAAAGATTCAACATTATACTCATCACGTCGATGTGGCTCGGTGGCAAGATGAACAATTTAGAATATGTAGAGATACATTCCCCCTCGGAACAATATTGCCAGTGGTTGATTTTGTTGAAAACTACACCCTACAGCCACAAAATGAGATACAAAGTCAATACTATCATTCATAACAGGTGAGCATAATGGTACATATCACTTACAGGCACATGCTAGCTAGTAGTGATGAGAAGCGAGTGATATTGAAAGAAATTCACTTCTATAGAAGTGATCATTGGAACCACGACATCCATTATGTGCAACACTACTTCCAATTGTTCTATGATCAATTGATCACTAGGGATATACCATTTTGTTGAAATTGGATATGGTCAAATGGTTGTGCAGGGCGCTTTAGAAATGCACGTGTATTTCAATGGTTGTCTTTGTTGCGCATAAAATACAAGTTTCCACATATATGGAACTACTTTGATACTGGACATGGAAAAGGAGAGCATGATGGTGCTGGTGCATGCATAAAAACCGCTCTTTGAAGGGAAGAGCTGAATTTTATAGGTTCTCACATTCAATATGTTGTGTCCATAGTTGATTGGTGTACAAGTGTGATGGGAGAGAAATCAAGGAAAATACAAGTGCAGAGAAATTTGTGGGAGGTGAGAGATGTTGACCGATCACACACATATCAGGTAAACACAATGCATGGAACTCAAAACTTTCATTCTATTAGAATCCCAAACAACTCAACCCTTGAAATATGGACAAGAAATAAGGATTTCTTTTGTGGTTCTTATAACATTGATGAATGGGACGAGTGTGCATTTGTAGATTTGGTTGATACTTGGGACCGAGTCATACTTGGTGGCGATATACATGTCTTGAATGAAATATTCCCTTTGGAAGAGGATGAAATATTAAATTCTACAGATTATGATCAAATACCAGATCTTCTACAAGCATGTTTAATAATATGTTACATTGAGCCATTCATTATAATTTTAATCTATATTCTTGTGAAGTTTGAGTGTTATTATATACATACTCTTTTTTTAACATAGTTCATGTGTAGATTTTGTTCCATTTTTTAGGTCACATATACGTAGTGGTTGCCCCAAAAAATAATGAATGGCCTTCTGACTATTGGTTGGCACATTGCTTAGAGGGAAAGAAAACTCTTCTCGAACCTATTACAGATGATGAAAATAATGAATTTCAACTGGTTGAATGGTTGTTAAAGGTGAATACTTGACTCCAACACCACAACAAAACAAGAAGAATGGTTTTGTGTATCAATATTATAGGCCAGGAAATGTTCTATATCACTACACGAACTTAATAGTTGGTGTAAACATCAAGTTACGTACACTTTCCCAAAAAAATAGGTCATAGGTACGATACTTCCTACCTCATTCCACGCATGAGAAATTGACACCATTGGAAATAGAGATGATCTAGATAGCATTCATGACTAAGTGATGCAAGGAATTTGTTGTTATGACCAGGTGAGTGTTTGAAAATTCATGTCTTATAGTTTCATTTAAGTGATTATCTATTTTATTAAGAAAGGTTTTAACATTTAGTCTTTTGTATTCACGGTGCAAGGAGCAATTGGAGTGCTCATTGTCACCATCATCATCATCATCACCCTGCTCACCATCACCATGCCCATTGTCACCATCACCGTCATCACCATCATGCTCATTGTCACCATCACCATACCCATGCTCATTGCCACCATCACCAATCCCATTGTCACCATCACCATTCATGCTTCAATTTTCCATATTCATAAACAACTTGATAAATTTTTCATATTCATCATCACCATTGTCACTGTTATCACCTAAGTTGTAGTTACCCCTAAAGATGGATCCAAGATGGATGGCACAGGGGATAGGCAACCAAAGAGGTGCAACCATGATAGCCTCGACTCCCAATGGATGGTTGTCACGCCAATCGAGGCAATCTTCACTTTATGTTGTATAGCCCAAGAGAACAAAGGGGGAGACCCAGATCTACTCCTGATAGGAGAGATTAGACCAAAACACCAGATCAAATCAAATATAGATGAAGTATGTAATATGTATGGTGAACCCTAGATCTATGGATGAAGTCACAAGATGAGTAATAAGTTGGATCAAGGGGTTTAAACAGTGTAGCTTTGGTCCAATATGTATATGTGAGTGACTTATGATGTTTGAAATAAGATCCAGAATCAGGGTACTGGTCAATTATGAGAAAATACACTGGCTTGGGAACCGTGTCCAATGCAGGGTAGTTAAAGACCAAATTGGGGCTAACCAGTACCAAATATGAGCTTGATGGATGGATATGACAATGTTAAGGTGCTCAAGCAAACAAAACAAAAGATCAAACCACAAGCTAACCCAACAATCTAGGAAAGTCGAATTGGCTTGGAGAAAGACCAGTGCCTTGGGAAATGGGTTGGATGAAGGCCAATCCACACCAAACTATAGATCTGAATCGCCGTGGATACTATAGAGGTGGGTTTTAAATTTTATACCCAAAAGCCAAGTAGATCTTGCTAAATCTAAGAAAATGTAAAATGAGGGTTTGAAGCATTTAAACAAATGGATAGATCATGGAATGAGAAATTACCATGAGATCATAACTAAGTGATGGAAGTAGATGCCTTGTTGTTGAGGAAGACTCCCACAGAGATCAAATGAGAAATTGTTGATTTTGCTTTCCGAAATGATGCCCTGGCCCACAAGTGTGACCTCCTCTACCTGTCAAACCAAGGAAATCGATTCAATCAGAAAGATCAAATATGGAGGAAATAAAAGCAAAATACAATAGTAACATGAAATAGAAGGTCAAAGATAGTAATACTCCCTGTTACCAACGAAGAAACCCATGAAAGAAGTAGGGAGGGTCCTCTCCTACCAATATGTCCTCCTTGAACCAATTCGGCCTCCACCTGTAGATGACAAAAACGTGGTACAAAAGATAGCAATACAAGATATCTAAAAACCCAATGCAAAGGAAGAATCAATGAACAAACTCCAAAAGCATTCACCACAACACAACAGATAGATGCAATAATAATTTCTATTCCAATAATCCAGAGCTAAAAGTCCCCTTTACAATGAGAAGCTCTCCTTTAAATAGGATGGAGAGAGGCCACAATCCTAACCACTTTTTGAATTAGTGGCTAAGATTAAAAGATCAAAAGATCTAATCAATGGTTGAGATGAGCTCAACAATAAAATACATGGATTAATAATAAAATATAACAACATGTGGACAAACTCGCCCTAAGAGAGGGGATCCCACCAAATCATAATGATAAAATATAACATCTAGCTCATGGTGGGTACAAGGGGTAATTTCTAACACCCTTGGTCAATCCCCATGGCACAATATCCAAAAATAATCATGCTAGACACCAAATTGTGTCTCTCTGGGAAAGTCGTAAGCCTTAGGAGGCTCCAAAAAATCATATAAAATGCCATAAGTGATGGATGTGGGTCCCGATGAAGCTGAAACTGCTGGAGAAGGTGTGGAAGACATCCCACTCATAATAACTAATCATCCCATGCCAAAAATTTGCCTCAGTAACCCAAATCGAATTTCTCAATAGCCATTTTCACCATTTCTGGACTGCCACTGGAAATGTGAAATTGCCCAAACTGCCTCCTAGAGTGCCTGTGCTGTCAAGGTAAGCTCACAAATGTGTCTAGGAGGGGGGTAATATGGTAATAACAAGTGGCTGGACCACCCCCTACATGTACAGCACCCTAGGTGAACCAAATAAATCTCATCACTACTCTGGCAGGGCCTCTGACAGGCCAAAACTGCACTAGGATAGCCAACTAGGGCTAAAAATCACTGTAACTACCCGAAAATGAAAACAGACTGTCTCATTGGACTCAGAAGGTCCAAATCCATCAAAGGTGTGTGCTCATACACCATATAGTCCTCTGCATGGTCCAAAATAAATGCTCATCATATCCGGCAGACCAAATAATAATAATCTGTAAAAGTGCTGAAAAGCACAAATCATCATCATAAGCCTAAAACCACTGCATAACCCCACCATGGTGACCTATATCAGACCATATATCATCTATCTATAACATCTGAGCTCTGCCACCTCATGTCCTATGGTTGAATTTTGGTCAAACTGGGTTTAACCAAGTCAACATGACCAAAATATAACTCAAACTATCATCAAGCTGCTGCAAGGTGTCAAAGTTTAAAAAATGCTTTACAGTCCATTCAAATAGCAATTATAACAAGTAATCATTACTGGTGATCTAAATCCAAATATAATAAGTCATTAATTATTATTATTACTCAGACCCGACTTTCAAGACCATACTCACTTCATAGTTGTGATCAATTTTCCAGTGAAGGGTGAAGGCTTTGTACTGCAAAGGCTAGGCTAGAGGGAATGACTTACTAACTTAACACGGTGACACTTTGGAAATGGAAAAGGGGATACACACCATAGCATATATTGAATGAGCAACAACACATGGAATGGCGGTCTCTCACAAATGGGTAAGTTGTTCAAAGAGTGTTTATTCACCTTGACAAATGCGCACAATCCATAATACAAATGAGGCCAGCAATATTTTTGATATAGAGTTTAAGTTCCATTGCTTTTTGGGCCTATAGTTTCCATAGCCTTTGATCTATGTGTGTTTACAAACACATTGCATAGATTTACATTCAATTTAGGCTTCTTGCTGCAGGTGTGTTTTTAAGGAACTTGTTTACCTGAGCACTTCTAGGTGTGTCACAAACAGCTTTTTTACCTAGGTATTTACATTTCACAATAGATATAACATTTGATATTTCATAGCCATTTTCATTTGGCTTTGCTTTTCATTCATGTGTGTTGAGAAACACATTGCATGAATGGGATTTTCATACAAGATACAACATTTTATTTCCATACTTTGTATTCATGGCAGCACTAAAATTTTCAGGTTTAGCCAACAACATCTTTAGTGACTAGGGGGACTTCTCAAGGAAATCCAACTCACCAAAGGTAAGTTTTGTCACCAACTCAAATTCGAGACACAATAAAAAAGGAATCTCATCCAATACAGAGGCCGCAGTGGGGAAAGGTCCTCCATGCCACTAGTCAAGTAGTAAGTCAAGGTAATGAACAGACTGGGTAAGTCATGGATGAATGAAGACAGTGAATAATGAAACCGACACTAGCAAGCCAAAGTATGGTGGGAATGATCACCTCTACTCTCCCTAGGGAGGGTAAAACCAATGAGTATAGGCCAAGAACTTCTAAGTCTGAGTAGGGACAAATATGATATATATATATAGTACAACCAAGTCCACATATCTATATGATCACCAAATCATGATACTAAATGCTAAGACATGCTAAGAAAATGGAAATAAAAGCAATATAACCACAACACCATAATATACCTGCTGAGTCATATACCTGAATGCTCATCATCAGAACCATCATATGTCCTTTAGAACTGCTGCTGTAACTATGGGCACTATTGACTGCTCTTTACAGATGGCTAAATAGCTACATTGGTCTTCTCTCTGAGTGTCCTGAGACTCAATCATGGTATGGGGAATAAAAATGTTGTCCATAATATGATAGTGATCCATACTAGATGCTCATCTCAACATCTCAATGCAAGGGAACTGGCTAAATAGTGTACTGGAATCAGAAAAATAATGTATGGTAGCCCGGCTACTATATATGTGATAACAGTCACCATCACCATTCCCATTGTGTTCCACTTAACAATGTCATAGTTTTTTTTCATCCTCATCCTCATGTTGTCACCATAACCATCCACATCAATCATTTATCATCCACCATCGTCCTCATGCTCATTATCACAATCACCATCCTCATTATCTTATTGTCACCATCACCATCCCCATCCTCATGCCCATTTTCACCATCACCTTCGTCACTATCATGCTCATTTTCACCATCACCATCCCATGTTCATTGTCACCATAACCATCATACTTCACCATCACCATGCCCATTGTCACCATCACCATTCATGCTTCAATTTTCCATATTCTTTAACAACTTGATAAATTGCACAAGCTTCATCATGGATTTGTTGTATTTGTTCTTTTCTCTCATCTAAGTACACCATAATATTATCATCCATCATCCATCACCATCCTCATGCTCATTTTCACCATTACTATCCTCATCATCCTGCCCATTTTCACCATCACCATCCTCATCCACGTGCCCATTTTCAACATCGTTTCCATTGTCACCATCACCATGCCCATTGTTCTCCTCTTGACAATGTCATAGTTTTTTGTCATCTTCATGCTCACATTTTCACCATCACCATCTACATCAATCCTCCATCATACACCATCATCCTCATGACCATTGTCATAATCACCATCCTCATTGTCTCATTGTCACCATCACCATCCCCATCTTCATGCCCATTTTCACCATCATCGTCATCGCCATCATACTCATTGTCACCATCATCGTCCCCATGCTCATTGTCACCATAACCATCATGTTTCACCATCACCATGTCCATTGTCACCATCACCATTCATGCTTCAATTTTTCATATTCTTTAAAAACTTGATAAATTGCACAAGATTCATCATGGATTTGTTGTCTTTGTTTTTTTCTCTCATCTAAGTGCCCATTTTCACCATCACCATCATCATCCTCATGCTCATTGTCACCGTCCTCATGCTCATTGTCATCGTCCTCATCCTCATGCCCATTTTCAACATCATCTCCATTGTCACCATCACCATGCCCATTGTGGTCCTCTTGACAATGTCATACTTTGTCATCATCCTCATGCTCACATTGTCACCATCACCATCCGCATCCATCATCTATCATCCACCATCATCCTCATGCTCATTGTCACAATCACCATCCTCATTGTCTCACTGTTACCGTTACCATCCCCATCCCCATCCTCATTCCCATTTTCGCCATCATAGTTGCTGCAATCATGCGCATTGTCACCATCACCATCCCCATGCTCATTGTGACCATAACCATCATGCTTCACCATCACCATTCATGCTTCATTTTTTCATATTCTTTAACAACTTGATAAATTGCACAAGCTTCATCATGGATACATATGTCGATTCCAAGCAAAAGCATACAAAGGTATTTTGGATTATTTTGACAAATTTTTCTTGTTTATAGATAGACTTAGAGGATTCTTATCTTGCATCCTAGGTTTTGCTAAGTGTTTGTAGTGACATATGACATATGAGTTTATTTTATAAACTTAAAGGTATAAATTATACATTTAATATTTTAATATTTGATCATTTAAACATTTGTATCAGGGCATAGAATTTGAACTGGGCAATAGTACTAACCAAAACCCTAGTTTATGAAATCAGAAGACAATAAAAGTTTTGGGGCACTTTCCCATGGGGGAGGGGAACCCACGGAACTATTCCAATGTACGAAATCCAACAGATTCGATGGTTCTCCAATTTGAGCCACCGTCATCATTCTATGGCCAGTTTTAATTCGTAGCCTAAATCCTTTCAGGGACACATGGTGAATCCGAGCCGGGGGTATAGAATTCGAAATGATCTGTAACGTACCCCACTTTACACATATACATACCTAGGATGTATGAGACTATAAAAATGAGATTTTCTCTAAACATACACATAATTATAGTGTAAACCTATGCAATTAAAACACTTTCCTTTACGCACACAATTAACAGCTTCATTATTCTCACTAGTTTCCCATAAACATAATTCAAACACAGACAGCAAGAAACATATCAGAGTTTAATTCTATATTTTCCTAATTCTCGATGAAGACTAACAATCCCTTAGCAGGGTGAAGGATAATTTATAAGAAAACATTGGAAAGACTTAGAATTAGACAGACATATCAAGCTTGCTGAGTCAACAACGTAAAACAACCTTATTCATGGGAAAACATCCAATCATGCATTCTATCATTATACCCAGATTTATGTCTATATTTCTTTGAGCAAGACATGAACTTTCCATTCATAAAAAGGTTATGACAACATAGGAAAACAAGAGGTGCATAATTAAGTATAACCAACTCATCATTCACATACCAAATTAATATAGTAGATAGCTTATGCAATTGAAAGAAAATTCATACATGAATACAACCTTCTAATAGGATTAACATAGCATATTCATGGCTTACATTTAATTATAAATTCATTCCACATATTGAACATATCAAGCATAATTAAACACCTAAATATTATAATTCATACACAGATACTTATCTGAAATTAACATAAATGTGGCAACTGGCAGCATGTGAGCCACACTTGTTGGCACGGGATAAGTCCGCAGGAAGTGCAGAAGCTGACAGGTGCGAAAGGGCCATTCCACGAAAGAAGGACTATTCGTGGAGTTCACAGAAGCGCAAGAATTGTTAGATTAGTTAATTTGGTCATGTGGACCAGTTTGCAACCAAATAGAAGAATATAAATAGAGTAGGATTATAAGCCTAAGGGCATCCAGTTTTTGATGATTGATCCTATCTTTTGGGTCTGTTTTGTATCTGCAACATGGTGTATTGACGGTTTCTGCGAGGTTGATTCTGCAAGGTTTAATGAATGAATGAAGATGTTTGATTATGGTGCAATGTCTGTCTCTATTTTTATGTGACAATGAATGTGAATGTTTTAGAGTATCTCTGATGCGGATATGCTATGGGTTTAAGTTGATCTGAATAGGTAAATTGAATATGTTGTTCCGACTATTTATTATCTGTTGAACTCTGCGAGTGACTTAAGGTGCGAATGATGAACTGATAGTATGTTGTGAATTTTATAATCTCTGGGTAATGTGTGTTGAAAGCATATCCTCAAATCCACTACGGAAACATGGTTCCTACAGCCCCCTTATCCATCTCGAGTGAGACTGCACTTGCTCTACAAGTGTTGCTGGAAAGGGTTACACCTTTCTGGGTCGGTGTGTAAGGGAGTTTGGCTTGGTAATTTGTTGGCGATAGTGCGAAGTGAACCCCTGTCGATAGATGTTGCGTCAACAATTCAGGTTCCATTGTCGGGACCTTAAGGAAGAAAAGAAGAGGATATGCTGTGGCATCCGACAAAACCAGAGATCCAAGAGTGGTTCGACAAGAAGGTGGAGGAATTCACATAAAGCGAGAAGCGAGATCCTAAACAGACAACAACCAATTGGATACAAAAATACATCTACTCAGATATCCACAAAATATTCTTCTGCAAATTCCCAGTGTTGTTGCATGAGTGGCTAGCACAGTTGACGTTCCAAAAGAATCATTGCTAGAAGACTGAATCTGATTGTTGGACCCCAAAGTTGATTCGACAATTGAAGCAAGCCAATAAAAGGGTATTGCGAGTTGTTGATTTTTGGGTGGATAGTATCCTTGAAGGATGCATGACTGAGTTCGCGATAGACACTATCAGGTCATACAGTGACGCCGAAAGGAACTTTTTTCAGGGGGCCAAGAGGAAGGCTCCTATCATCGTTAAAACTGTGGATTAAGATGCTTGTCTTTGAAAAAGGAATATTGAGGATGTCTTCCGATGAGTAGAGAAATCGGTGTGCAGAGGGTGAAGGTATCGCGTGAATGTGGATCTGACAGAAATATGTGGGGTAGATGGACATGAGTGATGACGAGTTTCTAAGGGAAGTTGACGAAGAGTGTGGTACCTTGAGCGGTGGAGCGATATTTCGGTGTCCTGAGAAGAAGAGGAGGACTAAGAGAGAGTCTCCTGAGAGGACCGGAACGAAGAACTGCGAAACAGGACCACAAGGGAGGAAGCGACCTTATTGCGAAGGAGGCGTTGACCAAGATATCCCAAGAGCAGAAGGACAAATCGTAAGCTACAACATACCTTCAACCCCGAGCACTACTCCAAATTTTATAGGAAGAAATCCAAACTACTCATAGAGTTGCCCTACGTGCAATGGTAAGAGTAGCACTTCAGTAAATAATAATAGTAGCAACGTTAGGATGGTAGACGAGGTGAATATGCCTACCTTTCAAGGGAATGAGACCGAGGATCCCGAATAGTATTGGTTCATATGTGAAGCAGTCTGGACTGTGAAGTAGGTCCAGGATGACGCCATAAATATGGGACAACTAGCGATGACCCTTAGGGGCTGGGCCTTAGACTAGTACATGAAGTTTGTAAAGGTTCCAACGGGAACACCAGCTAAGACGTTGGCGCAGGTCAGAACGACGATGATTGACAAATTTAAAAAGCCAAAATCTGAGTCTCAGTATGTTACTGAGCTTAAGGAAATTAAGAAATTCCCGAATGAGTTGGTGTGGGAATTCGATCAGCAATACAAGATGTTCATAGAAAAAGTGAGATTCCCGATAAATGAGCTACAACACAAAGAATGGTTCATCACAGGACTGGTACCGCATATCCGGGGATCATTGATGCAACAAAAAGTCGTGACATGGGCGAAAGCATTAGAGATTGAGATGAAGCTGGAGGCTTCAACAATCAGTGAAGCAGGGATAGGAATGGATAGATTCTAAGCACAGTTGGCCAATTTAACACTTCAATTGGAGGATATCAAGAAGGGAAAGGAAACCCGCGGAGACATATGGTGCACTAGGTGCAGGGATGAGGGGCACCATAACAACAATTGCCCAGAATTACGTGAGTATTTGCAGTCGAGGGCACCAAACCCCCTTCATCAAGGAGGCATGCTATGGTGTCCTATCTATCAGACCAGAGTACATCGACTGGAGGGATGTGTATATATGCAGAAGATGGTATCAAATATGACAAAATTATACTGTAAATTCTGTCGATCAGTCAGCCATGATGAGAAGGACTGCAGGGCCTATGACCTACTACAAGATCGGACAACTGACACATATTTTATGAAGGGGGAAGAGCCATTGGTGGTGTAGCAGCAGCCGCAATACAACCAACCATGGCCCCAGTACAACCAACCACAGCAATATGACCAGGGGCAATATGGATAGCCGCAGTACAGACACCCGCAGTATCCACCACCGTCGTATGGCCAGCCGCAATATGGGCAGCAACAATATCAACAACCACAGTACAAGCCACCACAATAACAAACATATGGTCCACCATGCAGAGGTTTCAGGGGAGGATTCCGTGGAGGCCGAGGCGTCGGTATGGGATGTGGTGGAGCTGTTGGACAAGGAAGAGGACTGATCATCTGTTACAATTGTGGACAGTAGGGGCACTACCAAAGGGATTGTCCAAACCCAGCGCCGTAGTATACATACTGCAGTGTTGTAGATCATAGTGTAGAGGACTTCCCTCAGCTCATTGCGAAATGGCAAACTAAGAACCCACCCCAGAACCAGAACCAGAACAAAAATAATTAGAATGTGCCATCAGTTGTACAGATGATATCGACAGAAGCTAGAAGTAGCCATGCAACAGTTGGAATAGTGACACGAGGAGGGGCGGTGATAGGAGGTGACAAGTCACACACCAATATTAGACCAACACAAACACAGTGAAAGTAGGTCACCTTTGACGTGGAAGCAGAAAGGGATGTCTTCTTGAAGGCACAGGAGGAAATCAAGAATAGGAGGCAGCTACCTCTTCAGGAAGAAATCTATGACATGCCACCGACTTTCGACTCGACGAAGTTGCGAAGGAAGGAAAACACTCTAAAGGCCTTCTTGGAAAGTTGCCTGGACTTGGAAAAGGACCCAGATGCAATGGAAGAAATAGCTAGTCTACTGCATCGACTAGAAGGTGCATGAAAAGAACAAAAATTTAATCACATACATAAAAGGAAGAAAGGTAGGGAGATGCAGATGTCGACACAAATTGGAGTATTTGATGTCAACTCCATCATTCTTGATTTGGGTTCGGATGTGAATATTCTGACCTAGCAGATGTGGGAGACAATGGGAAAGCCGCGGATGACCTGGTCACTAGTACAGCTGCGACTGGCGAATCAGAGTAAGGTCACTCTACTTGGTCAGGTATGTCAACTTCCAGTTGAAATTGAAGGGCTCAGGACATATGTTGATTTCGACCTCATTGAAATCGTGGATAACACCAGTCCCTATCCGGTATTGCTAGGGATAGACTGGGCCATGGAGAATCAAGCGATTATCAATTTTAAGAAAAGGATAATGTCATTCGAGAGTCATGAGATGAGAGTCATTGCACCACTGGATCCTATGAAAGGGTTGTGCTATACGAAGCCAGCCAGAGACAAGTTTGTGGAAGGGTAGGACAGTTTGTACAACATTTTTGAGTATTATGTTAATCCCACTGTGGATGGAGAATTAGGATGGTGTATCGCCAGCTTGGCATCCTCGGATTCAGACGAAGCCCTCGAGAATTGGGAGAACCGATTACATGAAGTATCCTTTAGAAGATGTGCATGGATAACACAGTCCCTGCAAAGGGTAGCCACAGAGGAATACGTGTTACCCACATATGAGGGATTTCCCAACTTGGGCAAGTTTCTCATAGAATTTGAGGAAAAAGTGGTAGAACTGCAGCGTTTATTGGCCCTGGAGGAATCCTTGAAGGCTACTCCTGCGCGATGGTGGGTGGCGCACAAATCAAACATCACAACTTGGCCACTATGTCGACGCCTCATGGAGGTTCGGTTCGGTGAAGTTGTGGGGTACAACCAAATGAGATATGATGGGTTAGGCGACCTGAAGGAGCATATGAATGCTTGTCAACACCAATGGGGATAGAGAGCAAAACAAGAGTGGGTACATGAATTTGTACACACGTTGGATGAAGTACCGCAGAACTAGTATGTCACAACAGAACTACGACATGGGATGACTTCTTGGGAACATCTTACCATTGGCTTCAGCCAATCATTTTCATTCTCAGACGAAAATCCCTTAATCCACACTGCACTGCAGGAGATCCGTAGAAAGATATTTGAGGTGGCACCGATAGGACAACCGATGGCACTTCAATGGACGGCGACGCTAGAAATGTTGATGGAGTGTTATAACATCACCGGAGAGCCCGACGATGAGGATGATCCCAAGGCTATATACGTGCTAGAATCAAAGGGTAGTCACAATGTTGTGGAACCAGACATACTGCCGGACAAATTTCAGCAACCATTGAAGATCAAGAAAGTGAACATTAGGTTAGAGGAGAACCCAAAGTTTGCAATAATTAGAGACTACTGGGATGAGTCGACCATTGCGAAGATGACTGACTTGCTGCATGAGTTTCAGGATTTGTTTCCAACAAAATTCTCAGAGATGAAGGGAATCTCCGGAGACTTAGGGGAGATGAAGATCCCCCTGAAACCTTATGCGAAGCCGGTCAAGCAACAACCGTATCGATTGAATCGGAGATACAAGGAACATGTGCAAGCTAAAATTGAAAGAATGCTAGAGGCCGACATTATAGAACCGGTGGAAGAATCAGAATGGACCTGTCCAATGGTCATCCAGGACAAGAAAACTGACGAAGTACGAATATGCGTTGACTTGAGGAAACTGATTGATTCCTACCTACATGATCCGTTCCAGACCCCATTCACAGATGAGGTGCTCGAAGGAGTAGGAGGTCGGGAGATATATTCATTTACGGATGACTTTTTGGGATACCACCATATCAATATTGCGAAAGAAGATCGACACAAGACTACATTCGTCACAGGGTGGGGATGATTTCAGTACACGGTGATGCCCTTTGGATTGAAGAAAGCTTTGGCAATTTTTTCTAGAATAATGGTTGCGGCATCCAAAGATTACATTCATAAGTTTCTCGCCATCTAGATGGAAGATTGGACAGTATATGGATTAGTCAAGGATCATGTTGTGAACTTAAGACTAATGCTAGAGTAATGTCGACAGCACCAAATTTCCCTGAACCTCAAAAAGTGTATCTTCTATGCCCCGTTCGGAATCTTGTTAAGACACATTGTCTATAGAGAAGGAATGTTGGTAGATCCGGTGAAGATTTCCATCATCGTTGACCTCCCACCACCAACAACGGCCAAGCAACTACAAGCGATGTTGGGACACACGGGTTACTACAGGAAATTCATTCGAGGCTATGCAGCCATCACGACACCCATGGAGAAGTTACTAAAGAAGGATGATAAGTTTGAATGGACCAAGGAATGTCAGAAAAGCTTGGACATATTGAAAGAGAAAATGGTCGCACCACCAATCCTCACATTTTCCGGATTGGACAAAGGAATTTCACGTACATGTTGATGCGTCATCAGTCGCACTAGGTGTTATCTTGGCCCAACCAGAAACCGGCGACATCGACCACCCGATAGCCTTCGCAAGTAGAAATTTTCTACTGCGGAGAAGAACTATATGACCACCAAGCGGGAGGGGTTGGCGATGGTCTATGCTTTGCAGAAATTCTAGCATTACCTCTTAGGAGGACACTTCAAGATGTTCACAGATCATTCCACACTGAAATACTTGGTGAACAAGCCTGTGTTGGGGGGGAATATTTGTTGCTAGTTGTTGTTATTTCAGGAGTTTGATTTTGAGATTATTGTAAAGCCAAGACGATTGAACGCAGGACCTAGTCACCTTTCACGAATAGAGTTAGGGGAAGAACCAAGGAGCATCGATGAAGGATTACCGGATGCTCAGTTTTTTAGGATTGGCATGGTCAATAACCACTATGAACAAATCATTCATTGTTTAGCAACAGAGAAGGCACCGGCCGAGTTCACTACTAATCAAATGAAGCAACTAGTTGTCCGAGCTCCATACTTCCAGTTGATTGCAGGAGAATTGTACAAAATGGGCCCAGATGAGATTCTACGATGATATGTCCTTCCGCATGAACATGAGAAGATTCTATCGAAAGCTCATGACGGGATTGCTGGGGGACATTATGGTAGACGAGCAATTGCTAGGAACATCCTTCGAGCAAGGCTATGGTGGCCAACCTTGCATGGAGATGTTGTGTACTACGCCAAGAGCTGCGATGTATGCCAAAGCATCGAGAAGCCTTCACGATGGGACGAAATGCCACTAGTACCACAAGTAACACTGCAAGCCTTTGACAAATGGGCCATTGATTTCGTGGGACCTATCAACCCACCTGGGAAATGAACTAGGTAGCTCTACATCATCACTGCGATAGACTACCTGATGCGTTGGGCGGAAGCTGCACCAGTAAGAGATTGTTATGCCGTGACTACAACACAGTTCCTATTCGACAATGTTTTCACCAGGTTTGGGTGCCCAAAAGTGTTGTTAAGTGACCAAGGGACACACTTTGTTAACTAAACAATTTCCGCAAGGATGGAAGAATTTCAAATCCAGCACAAGAAGAGTATGCCTTACCACCCTCAGGAAAATGGGACAATTGAGGCATTCAAGAAGGTATTGGAGCATGCCCTCACCAAGGTGTGCAATGTGAACCACGATGACTGGGACTTAAAAATCCCAACGGTCCTTTGGGCATATCGCACCACATGCAAATGACTGACTAGCCAGACTCCATTTAAGCTCGTTTACAGCCAGGAAGCAGTTATGCCGATGGAATACGTTGTATCGAGCTTGCGCATTGTAGCAGCAACAGGGATGAGCGACGATGGTGGGATGGAGGAACGATTGACACAACTAATACAGCTTGACGAAGATCGATTCATTACAGGGTTCCATCAAAAAGTAGAAAAAGTCCGACAGAAGGCATGGCACGAACGCCATGTCAAGTCGAAGCACTTTCAGAATGGGGATACAGTTCTTTTGTATGACAGTAAGTTTGCGAAACACCTAGGTAAGTTGCAAATGTGCGGGTTAGGATCATAAGTCATCACTTTTGTCACCGACAGAGGTGCGGTGCAGTTACAAAGTTGGATGGAGTACTGTTACCTAAATTAGTCAATGGGAATAGGCTGAAGCCCTATCACCATGATCAAACGTAGAGCGGCTGATAAAAATAAAAAATTAAAAAAAAATGGATAAAGACAGATAGCGAAGCATGCCAGATGCTTCACATGATTGGCACCCAGAAACGGAAGCATGGCCACCCAGGATGCGGTCAATGCTTCACACGATTGGCACGTAAGGATTCAAGTCTGACCATGAGCAATACGGATTGAAAGATAACAGAAGGACAGGATGATGGGATCTGAAGAGTATGTACAGAGATTTGGCAATATATTCAGAATCAGGCATCAAGGATGCATTGAATAAGCATCAAAGTAGGCACAGAAGGTTATCTGATCAAGGGAGAATCTATTAGCTGAGAGGAACCTATGCTGCAAGTTGATCTAGACAAGATTTAAGTTAGGAATTCCAAGGAAGCTATGGGAATGATCCATTTCATTTCATGCAGAAGCACCCCAGGGGCATTGAGGGCCAGAACGACAAGTGTGCATGAACAACCACAGAAGGGAGCAACACAGACACTCGAGATAAGCAGAGATGACGTCTCAACCGATATGTCTAAGTGCATGTTGGTATTTAGTAGATTCGCGGTCCCTGGGACCACTAGAATACCAGGGGAGGCAGGCCCCTGGCCCCGGTAGGAGGTAATCCAAGGTGTGAAATAGATGTGTCGGAGTAGTCGACCTATTTCCCACCTTGGCAGCGTCGATGAAATATTTCCCAGTATCGAACGCATTTTGAGTGAGCCAACAGATGCCGAAGAGGTAGATGATCAAGGTTTCCAAATACTAGAGGATGAGTTCAATAAGTACATGACAACGAACCAAAGATTGACGGATGAAGTTGAGAAGTACACAACAGCGAGTTCCAGACGGAAAGAACAGTTTCAGAAGCAAAGCACAGCGAAGGATGAGTACCAACTAGCACCATCCAGCTGAGGTGGCTTGGGATGAGCCACAAGTTTATGTTGGGGGCTTGTTGGCACGGGATAAGTCTACAAAAAGTGCGGAAGCTGACAGGTGCGAAAGGGCCATTCCGTGAAAGAAGGACTATTCGCGGAGTTCACAGAAGCGCAAGAATTGTTAGATTAGTTAATTTGGTCATGTGAACCATTTTGTAACCAAATAGAAGCATATAAATAGAGTAGGATTATAAGCCTAAGGGCATCCATTTTTTGATGATTGATCCTATCTTTTGGGTCTGTTTTGTATCCGCAACATGGTGTATTGACGGTTTCTGCGAGGTTGATTCCGCGAGGTTTAATGAATGAATGAAGATGTTCGATTATGGTGCAATCTCTGTCTCTATTTTTATGTGACATTGAATGTGAATGTTTTAGAGTATCTTTGATGCGAATATGCTATGGGTTTAAGTTGATCTGAATAGGTAAATTGAATATGTTGTTCCGACTGCTTGTTATCTGTTGAACTCTACTAATGACTTAAGGTGCGAATGATAAATTAATAGTATGCTATGAATGTTATAATCTTTGGGTAATGTGTGTTGAAAGCATATCCTCAACTCCACTTCCGAAACTTGGTTCCTACAACCCCCTTATCCATCTCAGGTGAGACTGCACTTGCTCCGCAAGTGTTGCTGGAAAGGGTTACACCTTTCTGGGCCGGTGTGTAAGGGAGTTTGGGTTGGTAATTTGTTGGCGACAGTGCGAAGTGAACCCTTGTCGATAGACCCTGCGTCAACAATGATCCACCCAACCTTAGAAATTTTCCATCTTGTACTATTTCAGCTCCCAAGTTCACCCCCGAGTCGAGATCTAGACATTAACCAGATATATCTCACCAATTTTCCCCAACTCACTCTCAGAGTCTCAGGTGGAAATAACATGGATAAATATATACACAGGGTTCAACAAGCAACAATTTGGAAACCAATTTCTTGTCAAATCCGCAATTGAACCACCTGAGTTCCTTCCCAAAATGCACAACGACACACTTCACTGCAAATGTCAGAAATCCTTCTGGGTATCATGCTTCATTGCCAATTGATTAGTTAATTCAACCAAGGAATTCATGGCCAATTCAAGTTATCTCAACATAACAAAGTTCAGGTTATATCTGCAATTCGGTTCAGGTTCATCACAGGAAATCTCTCCCAGTTTTCTTCTCTCTGAGAACTCCAAACATACAGTGATACACTTCACTGTCCCTGTCTAAAACTCCTCTCATATTTTTCACACTGTTCTTGCACTCAGCAGAAACTTCATCATGCTCTGTGTTCATTCCCCCTACGTGAATTCTCGAGAATGCCTCCAGACTGTCGTCCCCCCTGCCCAGGATCAGCGAAGCATTCCCCATGACCCACTAATGCCTGGATCAACGAGGAAACCCCGTGTCCTCCTTTGGAAACCCAAGTGGTTATCCCAAAGGAACACGTTCCCTTCCCCAACCTTAATCACGATTAACCACTTAATCATAACATTAAACAATATTTAATAATATTTAATTATTAAATACGCCCATTGAGTTTAAGGCTTAGAAGTATGGCTTTTTGGGTTTATCATAAATTTTATAGAACAAGGGTTTAGGGATCAAGGTACATAACTCAGTCTGCCCATCATTTTGGGGATGATAAGTTGTGCTTTAATTGAGCTTAGTCCCAAACTATTTAAAGAAACCTTTCCAAAAATTAGAGGTGAATTTTGGATGTCTATCCGACACAATGGATTTCGTAATACCATGCAACCTAGCAATTTCTTTCATATAAATCTCTGCAATTTTAGCTTCCTTGAAAGTTGATTGAACTGGAATAAAATGTGTTGATTTGGTTAACTTATCAAACACTACCATGATTGAATCATGCTGCCTCGTGGTTCTCGAAAAACCTGTAATAAAATCAACAGTTACAGTGTCCCATTTCCATTCAGGAATAGGCAATGGCTGAAGTAAACCAACTGGGTATTGATGCTCTGCTTTGACCCTTTGACATTCTAAAAAATGGGCAATGTAATTGGCCACCTCCTTTTTGATTTTTGGCCAATAAAAATTATTCTTTACAACTATAAGAGTCTTCTTATATCCAGGATGTCCTGCATAAGGTAAATTATGCATTTCCCTCAATATTATTCTTTTCAACTCTTCATGATCAGGTACATAGACCCTATCCTTAAAATGGAGGATACCATTCTTAGCTACTGCAAAATTTAAGAACTTTAATGCTTCACTTCCTTCTCTCAATGCTGTTGTTATTTGTAAATAATTCTTGTCACTTTTCAAAGCTTCAAGCAATCTGATTTGTAATTCATAATTCAAGTGCTGATGGCTGAAACATGCATCAGTTGTCCCCTTCTTCTAAGTGCATCATCTACTCGATTTTCTTTTCCTTTCAAGTACTTGATCTCAAAAATGAACTCACTTAAGAATTCAACCCACCTAGCTTGTTGGGCATTAAGTTGAGGCTGATCAAATAAATACTTTAAACTATTATGATTAGTTCTTAACTCAAACTTATTTCCCAGAAGATAGTGTCTCCACATGCGAAGTGCATGTACAATGGCCGCTAGTTCCAATTCATGGGTAGCATAGTTCTTCTCATGCTCCTTCAACTTCCATGATTCGTAGCAAATCACATGTCCTTCCTGCATAAGAAATCCACCCAGTCCTTCAAGTGATGCATCAGTACATACCAAAAATTATTTATTAGGATCAGAAATCTTCAATATAGGAGCACATGTAAGCAATTCCTTTAGATTTCTAAAACTATATTCACATTTCTGACTCCAGATGAAAGGTACACCTTTTTTTTGTAAATATGTAATTGAATTGGATATTCTCAAAAAATATTTTATAAACTTTTGGTAATAACCATCCAATCCCATGAATGATCTTACCTCAAAGACGTTGCGAGGAGTAGGCCATTACAAAATAGCCTTAACTTTAGCTGGGTCCATAGACACACCTTCCTCGAAGATGATATGGCCCAAATATAACAAATGTTTCTAATAGAATGTGCACTTGTTGATCTTGGCATACAATTGATTTTCTCTCAATATTTGCAAAGTAATCCTGAGATGTTCTTCATGCTCCTCCTCGGTTTTGGAAT
The DNA here is from genome assembly GCA_027924585.1 of Larix kaempferi. NCBI lineage: Eukaryota > Viridiplantae > Streptophyta > Pinopsida > Pinales > Pinaceae > Larix > Larix kaempferi. The sequence continues at coordinate 1,911,623 of BSBM01000881.1, read as the reverse complement.
ATATAAGTATATCATCCAAAAATACAATTATAAACTTATCCAGAAACTCTGTAAATACACCATTCATCAAACACATTGTGTTGGAGAAAACTTCCTATGGCTTGGGGTGGACCACAACAGATAGCTGACTACCAGAAATTAACTCAATTCTCAGTGCTATGCTATATAAATGACAATGCTAATATAATGAAGAATATAACCAACCTCGATCCAAACATTTGATGTAGATCCCCGTTGGAGCTTTCAACTTGTGCACTTGAACCTGCAAATTAGTCTTGACAACCAATATACAACAAGCACATATAATATATAAACGACATTAACGCCATCAATAGCAACGGTCCATGATATTATAAGTAAATGCAACCCAATGTAATATAAACAACATTCACAACATTAATGGACGAGAATATGAGTATTTCTATTAATAAATAACAAGAAGTACAATGTGATATGACCTCTTGCCAACAACCAATCTGAACCAAGATCTGGGTCAATTCACTTGTGCCTCCACCACTTCAATCCTCCATGGAATGGCAAACTCAAACTATGATAGGAGTTTGGAAGGTGAACATAAAGGGTTCACGACTACAAGGATCAATGAGTGTAGACTCAAGATAGGGAAAAAATCCACTAGAGTTCTCTTGCTCTCCTTTCTCCTCACGTCCATAAGCCATAGGTTCTCAATATATAGTCCTCCCAAAGGTAAGTGAAAGGACACATTGAGGCGTTTCAGGGAAAATGGAGGGCCAAAGGTCACCCTATGACCGCTTTTTGGGAGTAAAAAGTAATTAACTAGTGATTTTTACCATTTTACATGCTACCTGCGGGCTATAGTGATGCAACTCGTGGGTACATCCATTACAGTGATGCAGCTAGTGTACAGGGAGAAAATAAGGGAAATAGTGTGTCTGAAGGATATAAAGTGGATCTGAGGTAGTAAAATGGATCCTGCAGGCCAAAGGGTGCTGATGCTCAAAAGGTGGAAGATTACATTGTAACATATGCCCCCTAATGTGTGAGGTCAGATACTAATGCTACGATGGCTGAAATACATTATAAATCTCAGAAGTGGAGTGATGGAGACACAAGTGTAAGGAGCAGCTCACTCGTCATAATACTATAGTATCCCTGAGTACATGTCAGTATAGTACAACAATTTGATACAATGGAAATGAATATGCAGTACATAGTGGATATATGTCATAAGTGATCACAGCCATGATCCCTCTACAGTAAGATATGGTCTCCTGCTGAAAAGGAAACAATTGGTGTGAACTAGAGGTACAAACTGCTGATATCTGAGAGGTGATATCTCAGATGTAAAGTCATAATCATAAGTAGCATACTGAATTCCATTATCGCCTAGGGTCTTCTACACAAGTCTTCGATAGTGCAAGTCCCATCAAGTGAATAAAGTAGTTGAGGTCGAACCTGATGTGACATAGTATGATTACCGGTCAATGATGTATACCGTTAATAGGCGCGAGATAACCCACCAATAATGAAAATGGGCACCAAGGCACAAAGCACAATCATCAAAAGATAACCCACCAATAATGAAAATGGGCACCAAGTCACAAAGCACAATCATCAAAGTGCGAATAGATGTGTTGAAGTTGAACACTAAGATGAATCCATCGATCAAGGGACATTGATGTATTCCCAAAACTGTCGATGGCGAGAGAACCTGCCACTAATGATTGTAAGCCTCAAGTCCTGGAATAAATGGGTTGAAGTCGACAGAACGAGACTCACTGGAAGGAGGGCATTAAGGCATCCCCCATCAACCAGCACAAGGTACTATTGATTCCCCGAAGATCGCAGCATCAAGCAGAAAGCGATTCTCCCTGGTAAACTATCCCTATTAGATTGTCCATCGTTTGGTATCGGGAATCCATCTGGTTAGCGGTTCCGGCTACCGTTAGATTTGGATTTGTTTTCCTCTGCATCGATTATGGACCGATCCACTGTTCTTTTTTATTTTATTGTTAAGATGATATGCAAGTGCCTAAGTTAATTTAATCTAAATGCAAAACTTGAAACAAATATGTATCTAAAATTGAAATAAATCTAATCTATCCCTGCAAGGAGCAAAATGTAAATATGAGCAATGTACTAAAGGAAACTTCTAAAGATTACATGGACATCCATTTAAATTCATAAAGAAGCATCTTCAGCAGAAGGTTAAAAATATAAAGATAGCTTTAATTGATATTAATACATTCAATTTCTCATGTTAGGAGGAACATCATTGCACAGAGAATAGTAAGATCATTCCTTCCACGGAAATAAATTCAGAACAACAAAGAAAGATCTCACAGCTTTGTTTGAATATCACAAGAATAATCCAGCACGCATCCAATCCACATCTCAAGGAAAAAACGTCCTCTCCAGGCTCTTATTAGGCAAAATTCCTTTTCTTGGAACAAGTGCAAAATACTTCGTACAAGTTAGAAAATTCCTTTTTCCTGCCAAAAGTCCCCTTACACTATTCCCTATGCATCTATTTATAAGTTTACAAAATGCCTCCTGGGCTTCCACCTGGCCTTTTACACTTCTCCTTTAAAGATTTTACGAAGAAATAATAATTCGTGGCCCTTTTCCTATAATGGAAATTTTTTCTTACAACAGAAAAGGACGGCTGTCCTTGTAACTCCACGCTCTAACCATAGGGAAGAAGTAAACCAAAAAATAAAGACAACGCATTATGACTAGCGTGTTTATCCTTGGGGTGGCACTTCTGCTAGGAATGATGTGCCTGCGCTGGCTGCTACTGCTGCTGCTGCCTTCTTTTCCTCTTCTGCAATATAACTGAACCAGATACCAGTGTCTCTGATAACCACATTTGCTGGTGAAGGGAGTAGGATCTTCTGTGAAGTCACATGCTTACCAAGATCTGCTTCAATACCATGAATTTCTGCTATTGCTACCTGGTGGACCTCCTTGAGCAAATGATTGTATACCAATGACAGCCCAATGTAGTGATGAAGATCATCGGTGGCCAGCACATCAATCTTCTTTACATACTCTATTTGAATGCCCAGTTCTTCCTTCAAGTTTAACAAATGTTGCTCTTTGCTTGGAAAATCATCCAGGGTCTGAGGAAAAATAAGCTTGCATTTTTCATGTACTTCATGAATCTTTTGATACAGGCTGTTACCTTTCTCAATCATTCCTTGGATCTTAGCCATCAGCTTGATGCCACAATTCCTGCAAAACTCCATGAGGGCTACATCTTCCTTAAAACTGTCTACAGATTTGAATGGGAGATGTTTAGGGAAACCCATCTTCCCTTCTCTCCACTCCATCTGGCTCAAAATGTTTGCTTTAACCCGAGTGTATTTGCCTTTAAGCCTGATGGCTTCGACATTGACTTCTTTCAACCTAACCAACATGGTATTGAGCTTGCACACCTCCTCAGTAATCAGTTCTTGTGTGGCATGCATTTGACTTAAGATGTCACAAGACTGCTCATGAAAGGGAGACATATCCATCGCTCTACTTTCTACTTGCTCCAACTGCTCAACCATTTCCTGTTTATCTACTTCCAGGTGAAAGACTCTAGCTTCATAATCATTATTTTCGGCTTCTAGAACCATCATCTGGATTGCCAGGTGCTCCTTTTCTTCTTCCAGATGTTGATACTTATCTGACAACTCCTTGTGATCAGCAGACAGGCGATTATATTTGTTTACTACAAGATCCCTATAAGCCTACTCATTAGCCACCGTATGTTGCAGCATGCGAGCTCTCCTTGTTGTTGATTCAAACTCTTTGACCATGTCGATCACATTATCTTCTGTTGCTTTTGCTGCCGACACAGTGGCGGATGCCATAGCTATGGGATCCTTGTTTGTATTCTGCATGACCGTGGTTTCTCGCTGGGTGACAATGTCTGCCTAGAAAAGTCTATTTATCCTCTCTTCCAACTTCAGGACCACAACCTTCCTCTTCTTATAGTACACAAATTTATCCCATCGGGACACAGTATGATCTTTGGATGGGGTCAAAGGGATGATTAGGAGATCTCTTATATGGACTTCTACCTCCATGAGTGGGGTCTGTACTACTTGAGATGAGTCTATTTCCATATCTTGGGTGCCAGAGCCACCTGCCTGAGCATCTTCTTTGGCCTTAATTTCTCCCTCAACATTTTTCTCTCCTTCAGGATTTTGATGATTCTCAATTACCTCCCTCTGCTCTTGTTCTTGAGCTTCCTACTGCAATCTTGCTTCTTCGGCCTCTTGCTGCAATCTCACTTCTTCAACTTCCTTCTGCAACCTTGCTTCCTCGGCTTCATGCTGCAGTCTTGCTTCTTCTTTCAATCTTTGATCTTCGCGGACCAGGGCTTCAACCACTTCCCTTTCTTTCTAGAGGTTGGCTTCTCGGGCTGAGGCAGAGCTAGAGCTATCTCCACCACCGTGACGAAAATCTGTAATTCAGTCATGTTACTGATCCCCGTGAACACTTCTTCCTTGGCATCATAGTAATGGGCATACTCAAAATGAGCATACAACTCCTTGCAATGCTCCGCAACCTTGCTCCACCTGTCATTTCTATGGAAGATTGCCCCACCGAAGTGAAATGCTTTTAGCTCCTGAATGAACTCTTCGGCTGCTGCAACTCCTAAGAATTTATAAGCTCCTATACAGAAAGGCAAAGGAGGGAAGGAAGCCTTATGTTGTTTATTAAGAACTCCTCCTCTTCCATCAAGGAAACCTTACCTGACTGCTTCTTTCAGGACTACATAATCAGTGGCGTATTTTTGTAAGATGTATGGTGGCTTAGTACCTCCGAACATCCTGATATAGGTACCCTCTTCTGAGAAGTAGAAATCGCCATAATTTTCCAAGACTTTCATGGCATTCTCTGACAGGCAATTGGGCTCTTCATTGAACATCTGCTCACACAGAGGCATGATGAACTCTTCACAGATGAGCTTATAGTGTGCTTTGTAATTTTGAGCCCACATTATTTTATAGGCAATGTATACTGAGGTATTGGCCTGGTCCCATGAGCAACCTAACTTGGGGAAAGGGAGCTTTGCCAAGATGCAATCAATGAGGTATGAAGACATGAAAAACTCTGACCTTTTTAAGGCCAAACCTTCTCTAGATGCAGCCACATTGGAAACCAAACTGTCTAAAAGAATAGTATCCCAATCAAACATAGTTCCCTTAAATGCTATGGCATGGATTATGAGGGCCCATTGTATCCTATATACAGTTCCATCAGGCATGCCGAAAATTATTCTTAGCATAAGGGCAATCAACCTGAATGGAGCTCTTAGGCTCTGAACATCATACTCATCATTGTCCCTTTTCCTCAACTGTTTTCCCGTGATTAACAGCCTCTTAGCTATTTCAAAATTATTCATTTTTCCCAACCATTCATCGTTCAGTGCCTGCTGGGGACATGAGAATTTGTAGGTTGTTGCAATATAAGTTGGATGGAATGAAGTGAATGGCTCTCCCTTACTGTCATGCAACACTCTTGTTTGTGGGTTGGCATGTTCCAATATCCACCCGATCACTTCTGAGCATGAGAATAGCTCAGGGCAAGTAGAAGCCCTGGCTATGCCAGAGGTCCTGATGTTTAGGTATATTTGTTCTTCTTCTAATAGCACGTCTGGGATATCTTGGTCCCTGATCATCCTATAAATATCTCCCCACCGGACCTCAGGAGGGATGCCCGTGGTGCATTTAGTGTCTTGAAAAAAAGTTTCAATCCTTGGTTGTACTGGTTCTGGCTCTGTCATTTTAGCTTTCTTTCTGCTACCTTTTGGCATCGTGGCTTATCCCTGTCAGCAACCATACGTGCATGAGCATAAGATTGTAAATCATTATGAGAGCATAATCATAGAGCAAGACGGACTTAGCATGCCAATGAAAGATATATGTAAAATTATAAGGTTGTCTACCGGGGAGGCAAACAAAACACAGACTATTCAAGAAAACACAATACAACCATCAGTCTTGATCATTCTAGGGAAGCAACGTCTGGTTTGGAAAAACTTAAAATCTTCCGAAAATATAGGCATACGATGTAAAAAAAAAACTCATTTCCCTCGGAAGATAGGATGTCCTTTATTATAGGCACTTCTAATGGCTAAAGCGCGAATGGTATGCCGGCTTGGATTGGGAAACTCTATGAGGGAGACAAAAAAGCATATAACAAAACCACTTTCAATAACCAGTATCCAAGCCAAGTAACTTAGTAGTTGAGTAGCCCAGCTAGCTATGACTAGTACTGCCCCTTGCTCGACAGTATTGAGTAGCAGCATATAGCTGGAAAAGAACTTGGATTGAGCGCATTGACTCGGCTTAGGCAGGTTTATGATAGGACTGCGGCCGATGGAACTGACAGGGCTTGACTAATTATTTCAATGGATTAACTGGGGATGATTAGCACTGGCTATGACTACTAGCTAGCAGAAATGAGAACTCTATGGGGCTGCAGTGGTCATAAACTTTAAAGGATAGTCTACTACAAGTGCCCACCGGCCACGTAATGAAATGAAAAAACCCCGAGAAAGTCTCAACGCATAGATAAGACAAAGTTAACGGTAGAACCACCTACCTGGCAATGAAACAAGGGTGTTACAGGCTGATGTGGAGGTGAATAAACTGAGCTGGAGCGAATAACTTGTGCAAGTTCCAACGATGTCTTCCGAACGAAAATTTACCAATGGCACAATCGAAACCCCTCCACCCTTATATTAAAACTGATACATGCGGGCAATAAATTGGGTAGGTGGTGAAATTAAAACGGGTTAATTATCCATATGGTGGGGTCACTTCCATCTTTGGCATTTATGCGCAACTGTCAATCACTGGAAGGAAAAGATGAGTCTCGTCCGCCGTTGTGAGCAGACTTTGTGAGTTTCTTCCGAAGCGCGGGAAACTTGGAATTCGAGCGCGGCATTTTACTTGTTGCGGGAAAGAATAAGAAGACGCTCCACTTTTGCGGAAAGGATTGACGAGTTCTCCCGGAGTCAATGAGCTAAAAGTTTGCGGTGCAAGTTCTTGAGTTGTCCCGATGTTTCAGGATGACTTGGCGGGTTCTTCCGAAATTGATGAGTCGAAAGTTAGTCGTGGCGGAAGGTCTTGAGTTTCTCCACCATTGCGGAAAGACTTGATGAGTTCTTCCGAAAATGACGAATGAGTTGGTTAAGTTTTTTTTTTTTCAAAAAATGAATGGCCGAGGGACTTGATAAGAAGACGCCCATTGCGGCAAGACTTTGTGAGTGTTTCCACCGTTTCGGGAGAGAACTTCAAGTCCTTCCAAAGTTCCAAAAATGTATAAGTGTTTCCATTGTTTTGGGAGAGAACTTAGAGTTATTCCGAAAATGCGGGTGGACATCCCATGTTCTTCCGCCGTTTCGGGGAAGAATTTCGAGTTTTGACTTAGAAGAAAAAATTAACCGTTGAAAAAGAATCATCCCTAAAAGCAAAACTAAGTTCAAAAGCTTTCTAAGGAAACTTTAACTCTTTAAGCAAGCTTTCTAGGAAACTAAAAGGAGGGGCCCCAATGTCTACAAAATTTTGGTGAGGGATGTTGCTGCAACAACAGTTGGCAAGTCATTGGCAAACACAGATCTCTAAAAAACATCTCATTTAGCGAAAGAATTCTTTTAGAAACTGTCCACCTTTTGTGCAATATTCAGTTGAGCGTTCGAATCTCGGTGAAGGGAGTAGTCACTTTATCTGTTGCTCATTGGGGAAGGGGAGCTTTGATGAAGACATCTTTAAAACTTTCCAAGGGCCAAGATATGAGGTTCATTTTAGAAGATTCATCTTACAAGTGACCACTACTATTGGACTCCACAGGATTAGCAACAACATCTCATAGGCACTATTGCTCTTGTTCCTCATTCCCATGCCACCTGCATCCTTTTGGATGTTCATACATTTGACAGCTTTGCTGTTTGGGCCTTCCAAAAATATTTTCTTTAAAATACAAACTTTGATTTTGGATCCTCAATCCATAATGTCCTTTTGTGTGAGCGAGAGATTTTTATTGATTTATTAAGTCTCACGGACGGAGAGTAGCCTTAAATGAGCTGAGTTTTTTGGACAGCTTTCCTGACTTGTATGCTTTGCTTTTATCTCAACCATGCTTTGATTGAGGCGAGAATCTCTGGAAAACAGACCCTTGATTATAAGCCCTTTTGGCTCTTATATTTGCAGCAGAGAGTCATTTCAATACCCTATGCCTTCAAGATATGCTACCTTTCCAACGGTCCCACCACAGTGGTCTTCTTGAAATGCTTTAATTGTGATGGTGGATGGAGCCCGAAGATAGTAGTAAGGATAATCATAAATATCTGCTATTTAGACACGGGTTAGCTTGACCAACAGAATATGATCTCTTCATTCTAGAGAACGATCAGCAAAGCCAAAATGTATAGGTGAACTTTCTTTCAAGGATACATTATTGGCTTTATGAGTTATGTGATTCCTTGAGAGATCTTCTTTCAGGATAGGTCCAATTGCAGGTGACTTAGAAAAACAAATTTGTACAAAAAACTCAAAAGCTGAGAAACAGAGACAAAATAGTTGAAACAAAGAAAACAAGGGAAAACAAGGGACTAGAGTAAAATAAAAGAAAAGATTTATTTATGTACAGAAAGTTTTACTGAGACTACGCAAAGTATTGTTTCAAGGCGAGGCCATTAAGAGGAAGGGTTACTTCCTCTCCTTGGAGGTCTGTTAGCTTGTAAGTGGATGGGCCGAGCTTTGCAGAAATTTGGTAAGGGCCTATCCATTAAGTGTTGGAATTTCGTGTGCATCCCCTTGCCCTCATGATTATGGTCCCATTTCAGGACTAAATCCCCTACTTCAAAACTTCTTTTACCAGACTTCCTTTTATCGAACCATTTTTTGACTATATCTTGGTGTTGATGAAACCGGTCTTTAGCTTTCTGTCGGGCTTCTTCAAGCTAAAGCAAGGTATTGATCCTGGATTGTAAGACTTGACTACCAGACCCTCGAGAGGCTTCGGACAACTGTAAGGATGGAAGCAAGATATTGGGAGGGAGGATGGCTTCCTTGCCATAGACGAGAGTGTAAGGGGAAACTCCTAATGTGTTCTTTGGAGTTACTCTATCTGCCCATAAGGCATTTGGGAGAACTATATGCCATCTTCGCTGATTTTCAATCACAGTCTTCTTGAGAATTTGAATGAGGTTTTTGTTTGAGGATTCAACTAGTTTGTTCCCTTGAGGGTAATAATTGGCTGAATAATGCAATTTAATTCCCCATTCATAAATGAATTCATTTATCTTAAAAGATGAGAAATAAGGAGCATTATCAAAAACTAGGGAAATTGGAACCCCAAACCTGGTTATGATGTTTTATTTTAAGAAGCTGATGACTGCATCTTCATTTATCTTACGCAATGGGGTAGCCTCCGTCCATCTGCTGAAGTAGCTGGTGGCCGTCAGGATGTATCAATGTTGTAGAGAATAATTTGGGTTTATCTCTCCAATGACATCTATAACCCATTGTTCGAAAGGTTCTGAGATAATAACCGGATGCAAAGGTCATGCTGCCTTAGGCAATTTCCCAAAACTTCTTTGGCATATATCACAGTTCCATGCATAAGCATGAGCATTTTGGAATAAAGTGGGCCAATAATAACCAGCTCTGATTATTTTGTGAGCTGTTGTCTCCCCTGAATAATGTCCACTAGCAGGACCATCATGTAACTCTTTGACAACTTTACTTGCATATTCCTTTTCTAGACATTTGAGGAAAATTCCATCGTAATTTTTTCTGAAAAGTATCCCATCAATGATTTGATAAGTTGCTGATTTCAAATGGAGTGCCCTTCTTTGCTTAGAACTCCAATGTTATGGTAGATATCCCTGCTGCAAATAGTGCACTAGATCTCTATACCACGATTCAGGAGCTGTGCAAATGGGACATACCTCAACCGAATTCAACTCGGCTTCATTTTTCCAATGTTGCTCTTCATCGATTGGATGCTCTCTAAGCAATTTACATAGGCCTTGTCCTTTGATGATGGTGTCTGGTTTAAATTCTAAATCATATTCTTGAAGATTTGTAACCCAGTTCCCCCTCCTTTCTCCTAATTCATTTTGAAGGAAAAGGGATCTAACACCTGGGTGGGGAACTATAACTTTAGTTCTGTTCTTAAGAATATATGGTCTGAACTATTTGAATGCTTTGAAGACAGAGCATACGCATGCTTATCGACAACGGGATAATTGAGTTCAACACCCTGCAGACCAGTGCTCATAAACGAGATTGGATATTCATCTCCTAATTCTACCTTTTGCGTGAGCATAGCCACGAGAGAGTCATCTGAAGCAAAGGTATACAAGATAAAATCTTTGTCAAAATATGGGCTTCTTAAGGAAGGAGCCTTAGCTATGGCTACCTTAATGTCTCTGAATGCATCCTTTATAAGTCTGTCCACTTGAACTGTATGCTTTGCTTGACCATTTGCTGCAAAGGTTTGACAATTTGAGCGAAATTGAGGACAAATCTTCGGACAAAATTGATAGTGCCCATAAATGACTGCATGGATTTCTTGTTATGAGGCATTGGAATTTTATTGATAGCTTTTACTCTCTCTTGATCTATTGATACTCCTCTTTTGGAAATGATATGGCCCATCAGTTTACCTTTGGGAATAGTGAACACACTCTTCTTGGGATTTAAAGAGATAACATATTTCTGGCAACGATAAAAAATATGCTTCAAATGAACAACATGGTCTTCTCTTTTCTTCAAAAAAACTGTCACACCATCTAAATAGAACACAACACAGTGACCTCCCAATCCTCGGAAGGCGATGTCCATTGCTCGCTGGAACGTAGCTCCTGCGTTTATTAGGCCAAATGGCATTCTTCGGTATGCGAACATTCCCCACTTAGTGTGGAAAGTAGTCTTAAGATGGTCTTCTTCAGCCACCAATACTTGATTGTAACCAAAGAAACCATCAAGCAGGGAGAATAGTTCCGATCCTGACACCATCTAGAGAATTTGTTCCATTGAAGGGATGGGATAGTTGTCTTTATCTAAAGCTCTGTTTAAATTTCTGAAGTCAACACATAGTCTTATCTCTTTCGAATTCTGTCTCATGGGAACTAGGTTAGCAACCCACTCAGAGTGCCAAACTTTAAAGATTATTTTAGAATCCAGTAACTTCTTCAATTCCTTTTGAATCAAAGGTTCAAGAGTAGGATGCATCCTCCTTAATTGTTGCTGAAATGACTTGACACATTCTTTCATTGGTATGACATGTTGAATAATGCGAATGTTGTATGTTTTCAGATCTTCATAAGTCCATGCAAAAACATCCTTATATTGTCAAAACAGTTTGATGAACTTATCTCTTTCTCCCGGTGAACAACATTTGCCAAGGTTAACAAATTTTGGTTCAGCCTCGGTGCCCAAATTAACTAATTCATGCTGCATTGATGAGCTATTGGTCTTGGTATTTGCCGGCCTTTTGAACTTGCTCTATAGATCAAACAACATTTCAAGCGACCTTACCCCTTTCGGGATGAAATTGCCTTTAGTTGTATCTTTCTTTTGTAAATCAGAATCGTGTTCTTCTTCATCTATCACAGCTTCTTGGAATATGTCTTCATTTGTTAGAAAGTTGATAATCTGTTCGTCATCATCGAAATCTCTGAATTTTGTTGATGTATATGTAACTTCGGAATGTATTTCATCTGTGTATTATATATATATTTATTGTACCCTTATAAGAGATGTGTTATTCCTCTATAAGGAAGTGTCGTCATGTGGATTGACAAGTGTCGCAAGTGTGTGTACTTGCCGATGGGTTATTAGACCACCTTATGGGGTCGGCCCTAATTAATATATAATATAATGTGGATGTACTCAAGTAGACAAGTCGGCCCCAATAGGTCACTGGGCAAAAAGGTGAGTATAAATAGAGATAGGAGATCTCTATTTTACTCACTCGGAAAAAGTATCTATCTCTCTCTCTGAAAAGTGGCGCACTAGTGAGGAGGAGGAGGATCATCTGCTAGGAGACTATCTCTGTATTATTTGGTTGTATTTTGGTTGAGCCATTGCTCTCTCTATCTCTGAGGAAGTTGTGGGGTTTTTCACCTTAGGGTTTTCCCCACGGAAACTCTGTGTCTCTTGTCTCTATGCTTTTGATTCTTGTGATGCTTGTGATGCTTGTCATATTATGATTTTCATGCATTGATATACTGTAGATGTTATTCTCTCAGCAAAGATCCTATAGTATTGTAATTTAATACTAAAATTTAACATGGTATCAGAGCTTAACTGAGAAGAAGACATTTTGCAGTGACGGAAGCTTGTATTCCTTGTTTATTGGGTTTCTCTCCACAGATTTTTGAAATTCAGTATAGTAGATTGGATCTAATCATCAAGGCGCATCTATCTGTCCAATCAGAATTCAGTTCCGAGCATTTTCAGTTTTGGCCCTAAAAATTAGGGTTTCCACAAAAATGGGAATTTCTGGAAACTGAAGGCACAGCTGGAAGCTCCTTGAAAAAATCGAAGGTTTGAGCTTTGGATCGAGATTTTTGGCTGGGTAGATCTCCGGGAAACTCAAACCCTAATTCAGGGCTCTCCCTAGTGAACCCGGGAGGACAAAAAGGCAATTTTGAAGGGCAAGACCTTGCTGATCTCAAATTCTGAATGTACTAGGCTGATCAGCTCTCCAAGGCGCATCTTTCTATCCTTTCGGAATTTTGAAATTCACATTTTGAATTTTTAGGGTTTCTCTGACAAACCCTAATCCGGGACCAGATCCAGTTTTTCAGCACTTCAAGTGGTAAGTCCTAAATCTTTTCTATTTCCATTTGAAGTACTCTTAAAGATGTCTCTCCACACTAAGCTTGAGGATAAGCTTGAAGGGGCTGATAACTTCCGAGCCTGGAAGTATAGGATTGGGTTAATCCTGGAAGAAAATGAGTTGGACTCATATGTGAAAGAAGACATCCCTATCCCATAGGATGAAGAGGCCAAGGCATTGCACAAGAAGAACTTGGTCAAGGCAAAGAGAATCATTGCTGATTCTATCAAAGACCATCTCATACCCCATGTGTCTTCTCTCAAGACACCCAAGGAGATGTTTGAATCCTTGACCAAGCTATTTGAAGGAAAGAACATAAATCGGAAGATGACCCTGCGGAACCAATTGAAAGCAGTAAAGTTTCAGAATGGAGAAACCATTCAATCTTATTTTTCAAGGGTCTCCCAGATCAAGGAACAACTAGAAGCAGTGGATGAAATGGTGGAGAATGGTGAAGTGGTGATGACCACTCTAAATGGCCTACCCAGGTCATGGGATTCTTTTATTCAAGGAATTTGTGCAAGGAAGAAGTTGATCTCCTTCAACAGACTAAGGGAAGAATGCTCTCAAGAAGAAGCTAGGCTTATAGCTCGTGAGGAAAAGATGGGAGGATAAGATCAAGCACTTGCAGCTCACACCAAAAGAAGCAAAACCAAGAAGGATCACTCTCACCACAAAAGATCTCATCAAAGGAGTAAGAAGGACCTAAAATGCTTTACATGCAATGAGAAGGGTCACTATGCTTCAGATTGTCCCAAGAACAAAAGGGATAATAACAACAACTTCAGTAAGAAGAAGAAGGGCAGCAAAAGAAGATTTCATGCTCATGCTACCGAAGATGATGAACCCCCAAAGAAGAAGGCTAGGGCAGAAAGTGATAGTGATGATGTCTCATCAAGTGAAGAAGAGTATGTTCTGATCTCTGCTCTTACAGGTACCATCTCCCATGGATGTAATGATTGGTTGATTGATAGTGGGGCTTCCAAACACATGACTGGGTTTAAAGAATCCTTTGTGAACCTATCTGAACATGAGTCACCCCATAAGGTGAAACTTGGGGATGATTATCAATACCCAATCAAAGGAAGTGGTGAAGCCTCCTACAACCTAGATTCTGGAAAATCATTGAAGATGAAAGAAGTACTTCATGTACCTGGGCTCAAGAAGAACTTACTCTCCATCTCTGCATTGGATGCAAAAGGTATGAGGGTTGCATTTGTGGATGGACAAGTCCTAATGTGGCCAAAGGGAAAGACCATAGATGATGCAGTAGTGATTGGAGAGCAAGAGGGAGGCTTGTATAAATTGAAGGGACAACCTGAACATGTCATGGTACATGAATCCATGGAGCCAAGTGAACTTTGGCATAGAAGACTTGCTCATATGCACTATAGGTCACTTCCAATTGCAAGCAAGGCAGTAGAGGGTCTTCCTGAAATCAAGACCAAACATGAAGGTGTTTGCAAAGGATGTGCAAAAGGTAAGAACATTAAGAAGGCTTTCCCAAGCAGTGAAAGCAAGGCAAAAGACATCCTGGAAATCATCCACTCAGATGTATGTGGCCCTATGTCATCCAGCTCCCTGAGTGGGTATGTTTACTATGTATCATTCATTGATGACTTCTCCAGGAAGACTTGGGTATACTTCTTGAAGGGAAAATATGAGGTGCTTGATAAATTCAAGGAATTCAAAACCTTGATGGAGAATCAAACTGACAAGAAAATCAAGACATTCAGATCTGACAATGGTGGAGAATTCACCTCAAATGACTTCAAGAAGCTTTGCAGTGATTCAGGGATTAAGAGGGAGTTGACTGCTCCTTATAATCCTCAACAGAATGGAGTTGCAGAAAGGAAGAACAGAACTATCATGGAAGCAGCAAGGGCAATGTTGCATGACCAGGATCTTCCTATGCATCTATGGGCAGAAGCAACTAGAACAGCTGTATATGTGCAGAACAGAACACCCCACAAGATATTGGACAACAAGACACCAGAAGAGGTCTTTTCTAGTAAGAAACCTGAAGTCGGCCATCTCAGAATATTTGGTTGTCCAGTATATACTCATGTCCCAAAGGAGAAGAGGACTAAACTAGATCCTTCAGGAAAGAAGGGCATCTTTGTGGGTTATAGTGAAAGCTCGAAGGCTTACAGAATATATTTTCCAGGGTTCAAGAAGATTGATGTCAGCAGGGATGTAACATTTGATGAGAATTCAGCATTCATCAAATCAAGAAAGGCACCTACCGAAGTTTATGAAGAACCTAAGGAAACAAGATTTCAGGACACTACCATGACTGAAGCAGTTCCAGAAACTGCTTGTGAGTTTGAAGATCCACAAGAACCTGTAGATCCACCCCGTGAGGATAACTCTCACAAAAGGAAACCTGTATGGGCTAGAGAGCTCATTCATGATGCAGAAAGATTTGGCATTCCAGAAGAAGAACACAGAGCAAAGAAGAGAACCAGATCACACACCAGTTATGTTGCTTTACTCTGTGACATCATGAACAAAGAGCCTTCCAGTTATGAAGAGGCAGCAGAAAAGAAAGAATGGAAGGATGCTATGGTTGAGGAATATCAATCAATTATGAAGAATGATGTTTGGGATGTTGTCCCAAGACCTAAAGAGAAGTCTGTTGTGACTTCCAAGTGGATCTACAAAATCAAGCATGCTGCAGATGGCAGTGTGGAAAAATATAAAGCAAGATTCGTAGCTTGTGGTTTCTCTCAGAAGGAAGGAATAGACTATGAAGAAACCTTTGCACCTGTAGCCAGATATACTTCCATCAGAACAGTACTTGCCCTGGCTGCAGCAATGAAATGGAAGATACACCAGATGGATGTCAAGACTGCTTTCCTGAATGGTGTAGTAGAAGAGGAAGTATATGTGGAACAGCCACTCGGCTTTGAAATACATGACAGGGAATCTTATGTATGCAGATTGAAGAAAGCCTTGTATGGCTTGAAGCAAGCCCCCAGAACCTGGTATGGTAGGATGGACAGTTTCCTATCTAGTTTGGGCTTTACCAAGAGTAAAGCAGATTCCAACCTTTACTACAAGGTTGAGGAAGGGAATCCTGTGATTCTACTACTATATGTGGATGACCTATTTGTGACAGGAGATGACAGAATGATTGCAGATACCAAGAGGAAGCTTGCAGCTGAATTCGATATGAAAGATTTGGGAATGATGCACTATTTCCTAGGTATGGAGGTGTGGCAGAATGCAGGTGGGATCTTCCTTGGTCAAGGGAAGTACACAGTAGATATCCTGAAGAGATTTGGGATGATGGATTGCAAAGCCATGGCCACACCTATGGCATCGAATCTGAAGCTTCTTTGTGATGCTTCATCTGAGCCAGTTGATGTTTCTATGTATCGTCAGATTATTGGGTCCTTGATGTACCTGACGAACACGAGACCAGATATTTGCTTTGCTGTGAACACATTGAGCCAGTTCCTGACGGATCCGAGGAGTGTTCACCTGGTTGCTGTAAAGCATGTTCTGAGGTACCTGAAGGGTACAGTGGATTATGGGCTCAGATATGAGGCGAATCAAAAGTTTAACCTGTAGGGATATGTTGATTCAGATTGGGCTGGCAGTGCTGCAGATAGGAAGAGCACATCTGGGTGTTTCTTCAGTATGGGATCAGGTGTGATCTCTTGGTTTAGCAGGAAGCAATCCTGCGTAGCACTGAGTACAGCTGAGGCAGAGTATGTTGCAGCCTGTTCAGCTAGTTGTGAGGCAGTATGGCTACGGAAGCTACTGTCTGAGTTATTTGATCTCCCGTTGGAAGCTACTGGTATCTTCTGTGATAACCAGAGTTGTGTGAAGCTGTCCGAGAACCCAGTGTTTCATGACAGGTCGAAACACATAGAGATCAAATACCACTATATCAGGGATATGGTGCAGAGAGGAGCTGTGAAGCTCCTGTATGTTGCGACGGACGAGCAGATTGCAGATGTGCTGACAAAGCCACTAGCCAGGGTGAAGTTCGAGTACTTCAGAGAGAGGCTTGGCGTTATTCAGATCGAGGACACTTCGAGGAAGAAGTGATGGACACATTTGCTGAAGCCATTCCAAGCATGTTGGAAGGAGGATCCTTCACATGGCTGTGGATGTAAGCGCTGGATGATGAACATCAGGATGATGTTCTAGTTTCTGCTGGATATGATCAGTTGGATCATTTTATGTATGTATGTATGCATCATGTTGGATGCTGGATATGATCAGTTGGATCATTTTATATGTATGTACGCATCATGTTGGATGCTGGATATGATCAGTCGGATCATTTTATGTATGTATGTACGCATCATGTTGGATGCTGGATATGATCAGTTGGATCATGTGTATGTATTTTATATGCATCACGTTGGATGCTTAGACCATGTATCTGTATATGTATCAGGTGGATACATTGTATGATCAGGTGGATCATGTATGGTGATATATATCATATGTTTTGTATTTGTATCACGTGGATACATTGATGATCAGGAGGATCATGTATGATGATATGTATCAGGTAGATACTTGGTATGCAGCAGGATGTTGCATTGATGATCAGGAGGATCATGTATGATGATATGTATCAGGTAGATACTTGGTATGCAGCAGGATGTTGCATTGATGATCAGGATGATCGTAGATGACGAGCTTCAGGATGTTGCTCCAGATGACATGCAGCAGGATGTTGCAGTGATGATCAGGATGATCATAGATGACGAGCTTCAGGATGTTGCTCCAGATGACATGCAGCAGGATGTTGCAGTGATGATCAGGATGATCATAGATGACGAGCTTCAGGATGTTGCTCCAGATGACATGCAGCAGGATGTTGCAGTGATGATGATCAGGATGATCATGGATACATCAGGATGATGTATGGTGAGTATCAGGTTGATACTCTGTGGCCGTGGATCAGGTTGTGCAGATGAGCATGTAATTCGTTGCCCTGGGAGATTTGCAGATGGTCTTGCGAGGTTTTGCCTATGGCATGTAATTTGTTGCCCTGGGACATCTGGCAAATGCTCTTTCGAGGTTTTGCTCTGGGAGGACATGTAATTCGTTGCCCTGGGAGATCTGCAGATAGTCTTGCGAGGTTTTGCCTATGGCATGTAATTCGTTGCCCTGGGATATCTGGCAGATGCTCTTGCGAGGTTTTGTCCTATGGCATGTAATTCGTTTCCCTGGGAGATCCGATAGGTTGGGCTGTGTGCCCGTAATCAGTCCTGGGATTCTCTTGCGAGGTTTTGCCATGACCACATGTAATTCGTTGCCCTGGGAGATCTTATAGGTAGAGCTGTGTGCTAGTAACATCCTGGGATGCTCTTGCGAGGTTTTGTGGTGAGGTCACATGTAATTCGTTGCCCTGGGAGATCCTATAGGTAGAGCTGTGTGCTCGTAACAGCCTGGGATGCTCTTGCAAGGTTTTGTGACGCACATAAAAGTCCTGAGGATTCCACAGTATGGCCAGTGATGACGAAGACCTGCAGGTGGTGGGCCTACATCCAGTATGAAAAAGGACTGGCTCTGTAGAACTTCCTATGACGAGTAGAGACAGAGATTGGATGAGATAGCAGCAGCAGTGACGATGATGATGACGATGCATCGATGACGATGATCCAGAGAAGAAGACTTGTCTAGCAGATCTGTGTCGAGAAATACCTTCCTAGTTAAGAGGGAGTGTTGATGTATATGTAACTTCGGAATGTATTTCATCTGTGTATTATATATATATTTATTGTACCCTTATAAGAGATGTGTTATTCCTCTATAAGGAAGTGTCGTCATGTGGATTGACAAGTGTCGCAAGTGTGTGTACTTGCCGATGGGTTATTAGACCACCTTATGGGGTCGGCCCTAATTAATATATAATATAATGTGGATGTACTCAAGTAGACAAGTCGGCCCCAGTAGGTCACTGGGCAAAAAGGTGAGTATAAATAGAGATAGGAGATCTCTATTTTACTCACTCGGAAAAAGTATCTATCTCTCTCTCTGAAAAGTGGCGCACTAGTGAGGAGGAGGAGGATCATCTGCTAGGAGACTATCTCTGTATTATTTGGTTGTATTTTGGTTGAGCCATTGCTCTCTCTATCTCTGAGGAAGTTGTGGGGTTTTTCACCTTAGGGTTTTCCCCACGGAAACTCTGTGTCTCTTGTCTCTATGCTTTTGATTCTTGTGATGCTTGTGATGCTTGTCATATTATGATTGTCATGCATTGATATACTGTAGATGTTATTCTCTCAGCAAAGATCCTATAGTATTGTAATTTAATACTAAAAATTTAACAAATTTCGTGATATTGTCCGGGACAGAAGGCCTGGAAATTAATTCAATTGAACACTTGTTATTAGTTGGCACCAATCTGGAAGCGGATGTCGCTAATAAATCAACTGCAGAATTTTGAAGTCTGGGAATAGAGTTTATATTGAAAGCATCAAAGTGCATAATTAAATCCCATACCTCAGCCTAATAACTCCTCAAATGAGGTTAAAGACAGTGAATGGTATCTCTTACCTGTCTCACAACTATTTTCGAGTCGCCAAACACCTTCAGGTACTTAACATTTAAACCGTTGGCTTTCTTCAATCCGTGGACTAAAGCTTCATATTCAACAGTGTTATTATTAGTACAATCGAATTCTAATATACAGGACAAGAAGTACTTGTTTCTTTCTAGATCCATCAGAACGCAACCGGCTCCGGATCCTTCCAAAGTTTTAGAACCATCAAAGTACAATGTCCAAAAAAGATCGTTTGATCTAGCTAAGTTAGTATCTTTATGATCTAAGTTAGTGACTAAACTAACTATATTACAGTCAATGTCATCAGTCCGAGAAAAATGAAGGAGATCGAACTGTTTACCTGATTCATGGCTAATAGTTTCAGACTGATAATTACCCGGATCAATTTCTAAAAAATAATTTCCCAAAACTAAGGATGAGAAGGCTATAGCTTCATTCTTTCCTTCTAGTTGAGTTACATTTTGTTTCATGTGCAGTTCTCTCAAAACCTTGATCTGATTCTGTCTATTTTGATATGGCAACCACAAATGGGACCAATCAGTTGCAAAGTAACCGTTTAACTTTGTGGACCAGTCCCTACTTAGGATCAAACTGTAGGCTTCGGGAATGTCAACTACCATTATATCAATGAACTAACAAACTCTAGAATCTGCTGACAACCTAATGAGGACATCTTTCCTTTCCCCGATAACTTTGACAGTAGTCCTATCTAACTAAATAATCTGGGCAAGAGATGGAATTTGTTGCCCATTAATCTTTTTACAGATTGACAGTGGCATGACATTCGAAGATGCTCCGGAATATACCAAACAATTGTGATTGAAAATTTCAAAACTTAAAAGAAACGGAAACATCTCAGATTTGGATTTCCCGCCGATACTAGCCTCATTAATTTCAGGGTCTTCTTGGGTATCTGCTAGTGGAGCGCTAGGTTGAGATTGAAGAGCGTGCAACAACTAGTCTCGTTGTTAGGTAAAACTGCAGATATCGAATATTCAAATATTTTCCTTTACTTTCTTTATATCTTCAATGATGTCATATCCCATATCACTTTATTTTACAATTCTAGTTTGATGGTCTGTCTTATTCAAGGTGACCTTTGGTTGTTGAATTGTTGTGTCAATGCTTGGCTACTTTCCCGTTGTTGGGTTAGCTTTAGGCTGTGGTGGAATGACTGTTATGTGTCTTCTTGGGAATTCTTTTGAAATTTTAGGCTTGGGAATAGTCGAGCTTGGAACTAGATCTGCAATGGGACCTTTACTGCGAGTGTTAATGTTTATAGCAGAGACTAGACTTTCCACGGGATCATCTTCTACCAATCTAGTTAAAGGTACCCAATCCCATAGCACCATGGTGGTATCTAGAGAGGGTTCCTCTATCTCAAGGCTTAGTTCCTCTGGAGGGCCGTCTTGATCTGGAATCTGTGAATCCAGCATTTGGTTCATGACTAAACTCATAGAGTTAATCCATTGTCGACAACTCTTTTCCGAGTGTGGCTCTTGATGAAATGTGCAATAGTTTTCCATCCTTGATTCATTCAGATTTAAAACAGGAAAAGTATTCATTGGTGGAGGAGGTTGATCGTTGTCTTCTCTCCTTTTATAGAATGGTTTGAAAGACTTCCTAGATGTTCTAGTTGTTTTATCTTTCTCGAGATCTACAATTTTATTGGACAATTTCTTCATCATCTTAACTACGTTCTCCATGTCTGCTGATGACTCTTCTTTATTCCTGGTGAGCAACAAGGTTTTTTTACTAGTTGCTAGTTTTGTCTTTGCATCTAAAGCATGTTTGGCAATGCTGTCCACTTCTTCTTCCACCTTCCTAGCTTCTTCAAAATTTTCTATCAGAGTGGTTTTCTTCTATCTTTTGACGAACATTGCTATAGGCCCTTCAAGTGCTGTTGTATAATATTCAACTAGAGATTCTTCTGTCGGTTTATTTGCTTCGCTAAAATTATTCAAGAGTGTAGTGAACCTTTGGTTGAAGTCTTGAACCTTTTATTTCTTTTCCATTCTCATGGACAATAATTCTTTCATGAGTGTAGCTACAGTCTTTTGATTTCTATACTTCTTTAAGAAACATGTTTCAAATTCTTTCCAGCTAGAAATTGAGCTAGCTTGTAAGCTAAATTACCAGGAAGAAACTTTTGGCTCAAATGTGTATGGAAAAAGCCTACAAACTACATCTTCATGTTGTACATTTAAAAGATTCAAGGCTAAATAAAAACTCTTGAGATGATCTTCAGCTGAAATGGCTTTCCTGGGTCGAATTTGGGCAAGAATTTTTCTGGATTTTTAGGCAGATTGTGGAATGGCCCAACTAGATTTAATGCCCCCCTCGCTCTCCAAGTAGGTACAGCCATATTTCTATGTGGAGAATCAGGTGGAGAATTGTGTGGTGAATTAAGTGGAGTGTCCTTTGGAGTAACAAGCTCTCCAAGATTTTCTAGATCTGAAAAATTTTCTGGTTCTTCAAGATCGATTTCTTTCATGGGTTCTACAATTTCTTCCAAAGTTAAATTTACGATCTCTTCAAAATTTTGCACAAGAATCGAATCAAGGGTGTATTGTCTTTCTTTTCTGGGAGTACTTTTCCTCGGGAGTAAATTCACTGCGTTTAAACCACCTAGTTGTCTAACATAAGATCGTGTATGTCTTCTTAAATCTTCTATTTCTGCAAAAGGCACAGCATACAGCACTTCTTGATGTTTAGAATCAGAAATGGGGTTTTCTTGATTTACTACTTCAAGATTTGGGCTGTCTGAAATTCCTGTTCCAAGCGGGTTTTCAGTAACATTTTTGATATTGGGAGATTTTCCTTTATCAGCCATGCACTTCAGGCCCTCCTTCTAGCGCCACAAACTGTTGATGCCCCGAATATCGCGGCATCAAGCAGAAAGGGATTCTCCCCAGTAAACTATCCCAATTAGATTGTCCACCGTTTGGTAAGGGGAATCCGTCCGGTTAGCGGTTCCGACTACCGTTAGATTTGGATTTGTTTTCCTCTGCACCGGTTATGGCCTGATCCACCGTTCTTTTTTATTTTATTGTTAAGATGATATGCAAGTGCCTAAGTTAATTTAATCTAAATGTAGAACTTGAAACAAATCTGTATCTAAAATTGAAATAAATCTAATCTATCCCTGCAAGGAGCAAAATGTAAATATGAGCAATGTACTAAAGAAAGCTTCTAAGGATTACATGGACAGCCATTTAAATTCATAAAGAAGCATCTTCAGCAGAAGGTTAAAAATATAAAGATAGCTTTAATTTATATTAATACATTCAATTGCACATGTTAGGAGGAACATCATTGCACAGAGAATAGTAAGATCATTCCTTCCACAGAAATAAATTCAGAACATCAAAGAAAGATCTCACAGTTGTGTTTGAATATAACAAGAATAATCCAGCATGCATCCAATCCACATCTCAAGGCAAAAACGTCCTCTCCAGGCTCTTATTAGGCAAAGTTTATTTTCTTGGAACAAGTGCAAAATAGTTCGTACAAGTTAGAAAATTCCTTTTTCCTGCCAAAAGTCCCCTTACACTATTCCCTATGCATCTATTTATAAGTTTACAAAATGCCTCTTGGGCTGCCACCTGGCCTTTTACACTTGTCCTTCAAAGATTTTACCAAGAAATAACAATTCGTGGCCCTTTTCCTATAATAGAAATTCTTTCTTACAACAGAAAAGGACAGCTGTCCTTGTAACTCCACGCTCTAACCATAGGGAAGAAGTAAACCAAAAAATAAAGACAACGCATTATGACTAGCGTGTTTATCCTTGGGGTGGCGCTTCTGCTGGGAATGATGTGCCTGTGCTGGCTGCTACTATTGTTGCTGCCTTCTTTTCCTCTTCTGCAATATAACTGAACCAGATACCAGTGTCTCTGATAACCATATTTGCTAGTGAAGGGAGCAGGATCTTCTGTGAAGTCACATGCTTATCAAGCTCTGCTTCAATACCATGAATTTCTGCTATTGCTGCTTGGTGGACCTCCTTGAGAAAATGATTGTATACCGATGACAACCCAATGTATTGATGAAAATCATCGGTGGCCAGCACATCAATCTTCTTTACATACTTTATTTGAATGCCCAGTTCTTCCTTCAAGTTTAACAAACGTTGCTCTTTGCTTGGAAAATCATCCAGGGTCTGATGAAAAATAAGCTTGCATTTTTCATGTACTTCATGAATATTTTGATACAATATATTACCTTTCTCAATCGTTCCCTGGATCTTAGCCATCAGCTTGATGCCACAATTCCTGAAAAACTCCATGAGGGCTACATCTTCCTTAAAACCGTCTACAGATTTGAACAGGAGATGTTTTGGGAAACCCATCTTCCCTTGCCTCCACTCCTTCTGGATCAAAATGTTTTCTTTAACCCGAGTGTATTTTCCTTTAAGCCTGATGGCTTCGGCATTGACTTCTTTCAACCTAGCCAGAATGGTCTTGAGCTTGCACACCTCCTCATTAATTATTTCTTGTGTGGCATGCATTTGACTTAAGATGTCACAAGACTGCTCATGAAAGGGAGACATAACCATCGCTCTGCTTTATGCTTGCTCCAACTGCTCAACCATTGCCTGTTTATCTACTTCCAGGTGAAAGACTCTAGTTTCAGAATCATTCTTTTCGGCTTCTAGAACAATCATCTGGATTGCCAGGTGCTCCTTTTCTTCTTCCAGATGTCGATACTTATCCGACAACTCCTTGTGATCTGCAGATAGGCAATTATATTTGTTTACTACAAGATCCCTATAAGCCTGCTCATTAGCCACCGTATGTTGTAGCATGCGAGCTCTCCTCTTTGTTGATTCAAACTCTTTGACCATGTCGATCACATTATCTTCTATTGTTTTTGCTGCTGACACAGCAGTGGATGCCATAGCTATGGGAGCCTTGTTTGTATTCTGCATGATCGTGGTTTCTCACTGGGTGACAATGTCTACTTGGAAAAGTCTCTTTATCCTCTCTTCCAACTTCAAGACCACATCCTTCCTCTTCTTATAGTACACAAATTTATCCCATCGGGACACAGTATGATCTTCGGATGGGGTCAAAGGGATGATCGGGAGATCTCTTATATGGACTTCTGCCTCCACGGGTGGGGTCTATACTACTTGAGAGGAGTCTATTTCCATATCTTGGGTGCCAGAGCCACTTGCCTAAGCATATTCATTGGCCTTAATTTCTCCCTCAGCATTTTTCTCTCCTTTAGGATTTTGTTGATTCTCAATTACCTCCATCTGCTCTTGTTCTTGAGCTTCCTGCTGTAATCTTGATTCTTCGACCTCTTGCTGCAATCTCACTTCTTCAACTTCCCTCTGAAACCTTGCTTCCTCGTCTTCATGCTGCAGTCTTGCTTCTTCTTTCAATCTTTGATCTTCACGGACCAGGGCTTCGGCCGCGTCCCTTTCTTTCTGGAGGTTGGCTTCTCGGGCTGAGGCAAAGCTAGAGCTAGTTCCACCGCCATGATGACAAATCTGTAATTCAGTCATGTTACTGATCCCCCTAAACACTTCTTCCTCGGCATCATAGTAATGGGCATACTCAAAATGAGCATACAACTCCTTGCAATGCTCCGCAACCTTGCTCCGCCTCTCATTTCTATGGAAGATTGCCTCACCAAAGTGAAATGCTTTCAGCTCCTAAATGAACTCTTCGGCTGCTGCAACTCCTGAGAATTTATAGGCTCCTATACAGAAAGGAAAAGGAGGGAAGGAAGCCTTATGCTGTTTATTAAGAACTCCTCCTATTCCATCAAGTAAAACTTGACTGACTGCTTCTTTCAGGACTACATAATCAATGGCATATTTTGGTAAGATGTATGGTGGCTTAGTACCTCCAAACATCCTGATATAGGTACCCTCTTCTGAGAAGTAGAAATCGCCATAATTTTCCAAGACTTCCATGGCATTCTCTGACAGGCAACTAGGCTCTTCATTGAACATCTGCTCACACAGAGGCATGTTGAACTCTTCACAGATGAGCTTATAGTGTGCTTTGTAATTTTGAGCCCACATTATTTTATAGGCAGTGTATACCAGGGTATTGGCCTGGTCCCATGAGCAACCTAAATTGGGGAAAGGGAGCTTTGCCAAGATGCAATCAATGAGGTATGAAGACATGAAAAACTCTGACCTTTTTAAGGCCAAACCTTCTCTAGCTGCGGCCATAGTGGATGCCAAACTGTCTAAGAGAATAGTATCCCAATCAAACACAGTTCCCTTAAATGCTATGGCATGGATTATGGGGGCCCATTGTATCCTATATACAGTTCCATCGGGCATGCCGAAAATTCTGCGTAGCATAAGGGCAATCAACCTGAATGGAGGTATTAGGCTTTGAACATCATACTCATCATTGTACCTTTTCCTCAGTTGTTTTCCCATGATTAACAGCCTCTTTGCTATTTGGAAATTATTCATCTGTCCCAACCATTCATCGTTCAGTGCTTGCTGGGGATGTGAGAATTTGTAGGCTGCTACAATATAAGCTGGATGGAATGAAGTGAATGACTCTCCCTTGCTGTCATGCAACACTCTTGTTTGTGGGTTGGCATGTTCCAATATCCACCCGATCACTTCTGAGCATGAGAATAGCTCAAGGCGAGTAGAAGCCCTAGCTATGCCAGAGGTCCTGATGTTTAGGTATTTTTTTTCTTCTTCTAATAGCACATCTGGGATATCTTGGTCCCTGGTCATCCTGTAAATATGTCCCCACCGGACCTCGGGAGAGACGCCCATGGTGCACTTAGTGTCTTGAAAAAAAGTTTAAATCCTTGGTTGTACTGGTTCTGGCTCCGTCATTTTAGCTTTCTTTCTGCTACCTTTTGGCATCGTGGCTTATCCCTGTCAGCAACCATACGTGCATGTGCATAAGATTGTAAATCATTATGAGAGCATAATCATAGAGCAAGACGGACTTAGCATGCTAATGAAATATATATGTAAAATTATAAGGTTGTCTGCTGGGGAGGCAAACAAAACACAGACTATTCAAGAAAACACAATACAGCCATCAGTCTTGATCATTCTAGGAAAGCAACGTCTGGTTTGGAAAAACTCAAAAGCTTCTGAAAATATAAGCATACGACGTAAAAAAAAAAACTCGTTTCCCTCGGAAGATAGGACATCCTTTATTATAGGAACTTCTAATGGCTAATGCACAAATGGTATGCTGGCTTGGATTGGGAATCTATGAGGGAGCCAAAAAAAACATATAACAAAACCGCTTTCAATAACCGGTATCCAAGCCAAGTAACTTAGCAGTTGAGTAGCCCAACTAGATATGACTAGTACTGCCCCTTGCTCAACAGTATTGAGTAGCAGCATATAGCTGGCAAAGAACTTGGATTGAGCGCATCGACTCGGCTTAGGCAGGTTTATGATAGGACTTCAGCCGGTGGAACTGACAAGTCTTGATTAATTCTTTCAATGGATTAACTGGGGATGATTAGCACTGGCTATGACTCCTAGCTAGCAAAAATTGAGAACTCTATGGGGCTGCAGTGGTCGTAAACTGTAAAGGATAGTCTGCTACGAGTGACCATCGGCCACGTAATGAAATGAAAAACCCCCGAGAAAGTCTCAACGCATAGATAAGACAAAGTTAACGGTAGAACCACCTACCTGGAAATGAAACAAGGGTGTTACGGGCTGATGTGGAGGGGAATAAACTGAGTTGGAGTGAATAACTTTCCCAGGTTCTAATGGCGTCTTCCAAACGAAAATTTACCAATGGCACAATCGAAACCCCTCCACCCTTATATTAAAACTGATACGTGCAGGCAATAAATTGGGTAGGTGGTGAAATTAAAACGGGTTAATTATCCATATGGTGGGGTCACTTCAACCTTTGGCATTTATGCGCAACCGTCAATCACCGGAAGGAAAATATGAGTCTCGTCCACCGTTGCGAGCGGACTTTGTGAGTTTATTCCGAAGCACAGGAAACTTGGAATTCGAGCACGGCATTTTACTTGTTGCGGGAAAGAATAAGAAGACGCTCCGCTTTTGCAGAAAGGATTGATGAGTTCTCCTGGAGTCAACGAGCTAAAAGTTTGCGGTGCAAGTTCTTGAGTTGTCTCGACGTTTCGGGATGACTTGGCGGGTTCTTCCAAAATTGATGAGTCGAAAGTTAGTCGGGGCGGAAGTTCTTGAGTTTCTCCACCATTGCAGAAAGACTCTACGAGTTCTTTCGAAAATGACGGATGAGTTGGTTAAGTTTTGTTTTTTTCGAAAAATGAATGGCCGAGGGACTTGATAAGAAGATGCCCGTTGCGGCAAGACTTTGCGAGTGTTTCTCCCGTTTTGGGAGAGAACTTCAAGTCCTTATAAAGTTCCAAAAATGTATAAGTGTTTCCGTCATTTCGGGAGAGAACTTAGAGTTATTCCAAAAATATGGGTGGACATCCCATGTTCTTCTACTGTTTCGGAGAAGAATTTCGAGTTTTGACTTAGAAGAAAAAATTAACTGTTGAAAAAGAATCATCCCTAAAAGAAAAACTAAGTTCGAAAGCTTTCTATGGAAACTTTAACTCTTTAAGCAAGCTTTCTAGGAAACTAAAAGGAGGGGCCCCAATTTTTACAAAATTTTGGGGAGGGATGTTGCTGCAACAACAAGTACCAGCTATGCTAAAAGATTTGGAAGAACTTAGGTGAAATGGACTGACTCAATAAGGATGGCCAATATGCAATAGTCAAGAGATCTGAGGAGTGGCCAACTCTTGTTTCAGGACTTCCTTTGAACAAGAGCATGAGAAGATGGATAGAATCAGGAAACATAGACTTAATATATACTGTGCGATGCAAGAGGCATCACAAAGGGCTCCATAATGACTGGAAGCTTAACCAATCGATGGAGTAAATGTAGAAACAAGTACAGCTCCTAAGGTCCAACTATAGTCCCGACTCATAATGTATGGAGTGGAATGAATGCTCTATTCAAAGGTGACACAATAGCTGCCAACTAGATGTAGTAACCATAATCCCGTCTGACTTTTTGGAATATTTCATTTTTTTGGTCTTTTTCATATTTGGAAAATCTTGAAAAAGAATAAAATTGCTCATAGTACAACAAGTGAGGGAACGAGTGTCAAATAGCGAGCAGACTAATCCCAAGCAGTGGAACATACCTATGATCAATGCAAGGAAACATGTGCAGGATGTGGACACTCGGGGGGGTGTTCCCTTAGGGTCAAAAGGTCATCAAATTGTGAAGGACAAATGGAAGCTCTGTAGGGCTCGACAGGGAAAAGTACTCAGGCACCAGGCTAACAACAAAGTAAGCGGGAGCTGGCACAAGGCTCAAGCAGCAAGCAGGATGATGCAATGCAATTACAACTTGATATAAAGTGGGGGAGTCATTATGGGAGATAGACAGCATAAGACAAAGTAGAGTATGAGTCTTTATCGCAAAGTCATGGCGTAACTACAAAGGACTCCCGATCCTAAGGACAAATAACAACATGGGCACCATAATGAAAAAGGGGGTTCTAACTAGGGTACCCATGTTCGGAAAGGCCCTGTTGCCACATAACGACACTTCTATAACAGTGTGAAGGCTCCGTGTTGGTTAAGAAGCAGAGTCGCACCTAGGGTGTATGAAAATGGTCAAAAGGTCAAGTGCATAATGCATGTGAAAATGACATCTAACCTATATTCTAGGTGTGAAATATACCTGTCGTAGGCGTGAAATGGTCCAAAACAATCCTCGTCTAAGAAATCTGGTCAAAAAATGCTACTCCATGACATTATATTAGTCCAAAACAACTTAAAATGGTGGAAACTATAGACAAGTGGGTTTTGAAAATTATAAATAGTAACAAAAAATTACAATTTACAATTCATTTTTACTATTCACCCATTTGGAGTTTTGTGGTTAGTTTTCACCTTGAAGTTCAACTGCTAATTCTGGGAGCTACAGGCGTCTGATCATCGAACCGTCAGGAGCAGGTTGATAGTCTCATCCATACCTTTCATTTTAATGCTTTTATTTTGATTTTCATCGATTGGATTTTTTATGTGGCCAAGCCCCAAATGGTCACGGCGCTATCCACGAGCTACTACTATGCGGGTCGTGGGTAGGGAAAGGTACTCACAGTCAACGCATGTGTTGACCATGAGCACTCTCCTCTGTGAGAAAAATTGCCCACAGGTACGGCCGTGAAGTTAGTTTTTTAAATGAAATTAACTAAACTCTTTGGTTTTTCTCCCTCCAGGATGGTTCTAGAGTGGACAGAGAGGGAACATGACCAAGTGGATGAGGCCATCCGCAATGATGTGCATGCACATCAAGCGCTAAAAGCATGTGGGCTATACAAATTTTGGAGCATAGTGGGTTTGAGGGCCCAAAACCTATTTCTCCATCGTTTGATAGATTACTGGGACATCGATGCACATAAATTCAACCTAGACGAGCAAATACTCTCTCTGGAAGTGGAAGATATCTACTTCATTACTGGTTTGTCTTGCCAAGGTGAAGTGGCAAGCCTTCGATCTTGTTCTATGGGTGGTGGGATCACCATCCCCGACTATATAGAGATGGTATTATGTTCCAAATACTCAGGCAGTGGAGAGTCAGGTTCCTATCAGAGCCATGGTCAATATGAGCATGAAGGTTATAGTGGCTACCTTAGTGCAGATTACTGGTTCAAAAGCTCTTCATCAGGCATCCAAGCCAGTGATGTTCTATGCGTCGCAGTGTATACAGCCCATGATATTTGACCGGTGCACAACACTACTGGGGTCCATGAAGACCCAGTTGACGAAGTGCAAACAAGGGGAGGCAAAAAACTTTGGATACAGTAGTTTCTTCTTTAAGCGAGTTCCAGGGCTCAGTCCGAGGGTTGAGGTCCCTCGTCATAGTCTCTGCAACCCAGCCCTGACCTGGTGGGAAGAGGTCTTGACATGACAGGGTGGTGGCCATAAGGCATCACCATACATAGAGTAGTTCTTTCACTGGTGGGACCGACAGGTCATAGCTATAGATGACTACCCCTATGTAGGGATAGACTTCTGCCAGGATCGTGACATGCCGCTTCCACTAGATGCAGCATTTGGAGACAATGGTGAGTACTCTTTTTAGGTTTTTTGGTGTATTAAATTTTTATGGATTTTTTATTATAGATGTAAATGCAAAAAAAAACTTTTTGGGGGTGGTAACATATATTAATGTTTTACTGTTTGCTCACAGACAAGGGCCCAGTGATACCCGAGGGATTCCCGAGACATCGTCGCCGAGGAAGGGGTGATGAGGTAGTGGGGGATGCAGCAGAGTGTACACTACAGACTCTGCAGGAAAACCTATCACGGATTACCACTAGGATACCACAGATAGAGGTGGTGCGGCTACCAGAGGAGATGCAGCGCCAAATCATGAGGGTGCCGGGTAACTAGGTACGACTACTACAGCGTATAGCAAATGCAATACAGTATTACTATCAGACACATCCTGTCGGGGTGGAAGATAGGCCTCCTCGTAGGGAGTAGACATCTCAGAGTCCCATTTTTGTATCGATATGTATATTTTTTAAGGCCACGGGCTCCAGTTTTGTATTATGACACTACCAGTTTGGACATATTATTTATAAAAAACTATGGTACTATATGTGTGTATGTACAAATATGTGAATGTATCTTTTATTTGTGTGCTTCATTGTGAATGTGACAAATGCCAATCTAGGAAATAATTAACATATGTATCAGATATGTGATTAAAACTTCTCGAAACATGAATGTATGTAATTGAAACAAAATGTCGTTCCAAGAGTCTTACCCTTAAGAATTTCCATAGTAATGTAGGATCTCTCACACGGTACTGACCATTCAACTGAGACACAACTAGTTGTGAATCCAAGTGGACTTCTAAAGACTAGATACCATGTGAAATAGAATCCCAAAGTAGCTCAATCACGGCACTATACTTGGCCACATTGTTAGATGTAGGACCAAGACAAGCACCTCCTGAGGACACAACTAGGTGGTCAAGCGAATAAATAACCCAGGCAGCAGAAGCAAGCTGCTGCGTATGATGGTTAGCAACATCCGTGAACCCTAAGAACATAGGAGATTCCGTTGACATCTTTCAATCAAACGGAAGCGAATCAGCAGACCTGAAAAGAAAAAAAAATCTAAACTATGTACAGAAGCAACTATACAATAGCGCACAAAAAGTATTAGCTCGAACTAGAAGTTCAAGCGTAATACTGCTTGAGGTACAGCCCATTCCTAGGCTCCTTCAATACGTTCCCCTCGTAGTCCTCTAATTCATAGGCTCCTTTTTCCAGGACATGCCTCACAATGTAAGGGCCCTGCCACATGGGGTTAAACTTGCCTACCCCCAAGGGTGGTTTAGCTTGGTCATATAACAGGACCAAGTCACCTTCAGCATATTGTCGGGGATGGACAGACCTATCATACTGAACCTTAACATGATGTTTATGGCATCTATAGCCACGGCGACATCTCGACGTTGTTCGTCAAGTTGCTCAAGGTGGATTAAACGTTGCTCAATACCTGTCATATCAGGAAGGAGCTCTATGGCTATTTTAAGCAAAGGGATTTCGCATTCAATCAGTAAAATTGACTCCACACCATGTACCAACTGAAATGGTGAGAACCCGGTGGCAGTCTTGACTGCCGTTCGATACGCCCACAAAGCAGGATATAACATAATATGCCATTTGTTCTTGATTTGTTGGATGGTACATTGGAGAATGGTATTTAAAGACTTATTGACTGCTTCTACCTGACCATTCACTTGGGGATAGTAAGAAGATGAGTGTTCTTGATGAAACCCAAGCTTGAGTGACAAATCCTCCATCATTTTTTTCTGAAAGTGACTACCATGGTCAGTGACAATCTCTTTCAGAATATCGAACCGAGTAATAATTTGATTGAACACGAAATGGACTGCTGTAGCACCATCGGCTTTTACAGTAAGCATGGACTCAGCCCATTTGGAAAAGTAGTCCACAGCCACTATAATATGGTGATGCCCCCCAGCCAAAGCTGGTTTGCAATCCATGAAATCCACCCCCCACTTCATGAAGGGACCGACGATGACGACCAGATGGAGGGGCACTGGATGCGAGCGTATATTCTGAGAAAACACCTGGCAAGGGTGACATCTCTTCACAGTGTTCACACAATATTTAAAGATGGAAGGCCAAAAGTAACCAGCTCGCATAATACGTTGGGTTGTAGCAAGCCCAGATAAGTGACCGCCACATGCCCCAGCATGGAAATCATTAAGCACATGCTCCGCTTCTTCGTGATTCAAGCAACGACGGAGAATAGAATCCTTTCCTCGGAGATACAAAGTGTCACCGACGATAGTATAATCTTTAGCGTGATGTTTCACATGTCGTCGCTCGTCCCGTGAACAATGCGAAGGAAACTTCAAAGTTTGGAGATATACAATGACATCCCCATACCAAGGGTCCTTTGATGAGATAAGAAACAAGTGTTCATCCACAAATGAATCTTCATGGATGACATCCTCATCAAGTCTTGGAAGGTCTGACATAAGCTCAGCAAACACCAACGATTTCACTGACTTTGCCAAAGCAAAATCGAGATCAAACTCCTAAAGGATCACAATCCATTTATTGTACTCCCCCCTATAAGGCGTCGTGATAGCATGAACTGAAATGGATTGATATGCGCTACAACTGTGGTTTCTCTAAGCAAAATATAGTGTCATAACCATTGGACTGCATGGACAGTCGCAAGCGCCAACTTTTCCACATGAGTATATCTCAGTTCAACATCTACTATATTTTGACTAAGGTAATAGATCACATGCTTGACGAACACATCATAAACCTAAACTAAGACCATGCCAATCATCTCTTGAGACACAGCCACATAAAGTATAAAATCTCATGCGAAATCAGGTGGACTAAGCACAGGGGCTGATACCAAAGATTTCTTAAGGGCATCGAAAGACTGTTGGGCTCACTCATCCCAGATAAACGGTGTGTCTTTCTTCAACAAGCGTGCAAAAGCTTTGGTAAGATTAACATAATTGACTGCAAAGCAATGTAGAAACGTAGCTCTCCCTTGGAGGCTCTGAAGTTGAAACAAGTTGCGCGGAGGAGGCAACCGGAGTATTGCCTCAACTTTAAGAGGATCGACTCTAATACCCTCTTTCGAAACTATGAATCCTAGAAGGCGACCTGACCTCACCACAAAGATGCATTTATTGGGATTCAATCAAATCTTGTAGCGTATACATCATTTGAGAATCCACTGGAGGTTCTTGGGGTGGTCCATTCTCTTGCAAGAATGGTCACCAAGATCATCCAAGAAAACCTCCATTATACTTTTAAGGTCATGAAAGGCATAGGTCATGACACGCTGAAACGTAGCTCCTGTGTTTTTAAGGCCGAAGGGAATTTTTCGGTATGCAAATGTACCTAAGGACAAATGAAAGCAGTCTTATGTTGGTCCTTAGGTTTGATTTGAATCTGGTTATACCCCGAAAAGCCGTCCATGAACGAAAAAATCTCACTTCCTACACAAGCATCCAAGATCTGATCAATTAATGGCATGGGGAAGTTGTCTTTCGGACACGCACGATTCAGGTCTCTAAAATCAGTGCATATGTGGATCATTCCATGCTTCTTATCCACAGGAACGGGGTTTGACACCCATTCGGTAAGGGGAATAGGGTAGATAAAACTAGCTTTGAGCAGTTTTTCCACCTCTACCTTAATAGTTGCTGCCTTCCTAGGGTTAACAGCACGAAGACATTTTCGAACCGGTTTAGCGTGAGGATACGTTCTAATCTCATGTTCGAAAATACTGGGGTCTATTCCTGGCATCTCCTCATATGACCAGGTGAAAGCTTCCCGAAGTTATGTAAACAATTCGGTGTAAATGGCAACCTCTTCAGGAGAGCAATCATCACCGATGTAAACATTCTCAATCTTCCCGGGAATGCGAGACATGTTGATCGGTTTAGTTGGGGAAATATTATCCATGTTACCATCCACATAAATCTCATGTGAGCCCAAAAGAGCCACAGGGTGACCAACCATCTCGGCAAGAGTTGTCCTAAACTCTTCTTGCTCGGCGACATCGAGGTTGGGAAGGAAATAAGAGCGATGTTGCATATCTTCACAAGGCCTCTCACTACCATACATGGCCTCGATAATAGCTTCATCTGAAGGTAAAGTACCATCAAGCCAATCGTTCGAACAAGATGAGTCGACTGCCCAAACTAGTAGCGTAATGGGATCTTCCTCATCTTTCCGAGAAGAGGGGAGATCCGGCTCTGTAGTGGCTTGTTGAATATCTTGATAAGCAATCTCAGCAACAGACAGTGGCATAGACATCCCGATGTGCGCAATGTCTCCAGACATAGAACTCATGGACAATAAAGTCCATGGATCATCAAAATATGAAGTCTGGAATGGTACATTATGCAAAGGAGGAGACGCATAGTTGGAAATGGTTCCAATAAAATTCACAAGTGCAGGGAAATCATAAGATCCCATCAATGAAGGGTACATACCAACACTCATGTTCCCAGTTACCGGCTAAGAATCTGTAACCTGCGGGACTACGGGTCCCGTGGATGTTGTGGGAGGAGGATTAACAAAATCCAGCTGATCGATGGTCACAATATTTCCTTCATGTGGAAAGCAAATAACTATGAATACAGTAGACGCAACAACTTTCATAGCGTACATCCAATTCTGACCCAGTAAAAGGTTGTAGTCGATGGGCGCATCAACCACCTCGACTTCAATAGGCACGGGTTTACCTCCCAAGTGGACAACAAGGGAAGGGATGATCCCATGCAGCTTAAATGACTGACCTGCAGTGAATGGTCCTAGACATGAGTAGAGGAGGAAAGATGAGAGCTTTCCAACAAGTTAATGACATCACTGACGTGGAAGCACCTTCATCAACCACCGTTCTCCTGACGAAATTCTGAAGGCACTCCACCTGGATTTGAAAATCCACGTGGTAAGGTAAGTGAGGTTGAACAACAGTAGTGTCGAACTTGATAACATTGGGACTCCCCCCATCCTGAACTCCTAACGCACTCAAAAGGGCATGCCTTTGAGAAGGACACACCTGTAAAACTTCAAGAGCCGACATGGCACACGGAGTTTGGCCCAAATCTTCTACAATGGAGTAGTTCTGGGCGGCTCGAGCATTGGGATTATGCGTAGAGCGCTTAACAACACCTTTGAGTATCTGCGGCATAATAGAGGGCTTCTCGATATGCAAGGAATTATCAAGAGGAGGGGGAGGCTCACTCCCCATATTAGGTTGTGATGCACCATAATCGCATTGACAAGTAGCAACACTAACCTCCAATTGAACCATATTCACGCATCCATAAACACTAGTATTGGAAGAAGACACGACAATATCATTAGGTCCATAACCAGTGGCGGGAGCATGCGAAGCCATGTTTTGATTATGAGGACGAGGATCTGTTGTTGCTGCAACATCCTTCCCCAAAATTTTGAAGTTATTTGGGGCTCCTCCTTTCAGCACTTTTGTAGCAAGTTTTTACTTTATCTTTCGGGTTTTTCTCTAACAGGAAGAAGCTAAGTCACCTGCTTCCAAAGGAGTCTCCTCATTTTTTCTAAGGCAAAGTCATGCTTTTCCTTTAGCGTAGTTTTTGGTCTTAACTCACCCATTGTAGCGTAGGTTTTAGCCTTAACTCCGCCGCCACTTTAACACGCCTCTAACCATAAGTTCCTCGCTCGGCGTAGACTTTGGGTCTAACTCAGCCACCCTTTTAACAAGTCCCAAGTCTTTTATTTGGCGCTCATTTTTAACAATGGGCTAGCCACCGTTAGCGCGAGAGATAACTTTTTATCGGTCACCAAAGGTGCAAGAATTATCATTATCTTCCCCGCCTTGGAGCTGCGCTTCACCTTCTTAGAAGAATTAAGAGTTGGCGGGTTCCCCCAGCGCATGCCTTAATCATAGAATCGGCGCCTTTGGCGCAAGAGCTATACTTACCATCCCCGCTTACAATGTTGTGCTTGATCTCTTTCGATAGCCCAAACCCTGGCGCAGTTTCAGGAGCACATCCGTAATGGTAGGATCGCCGCTCGAGCACGAGATTTAATGTTTAAACCTGCGCTTAGCGTAAAACGCATAAGATATGATCATCGCCTCAGCGCAGAATTTAATTCACTGCTCGACGCTTGGCACCAAAATTCTTCTCAGCCTTTGTGCATCAGGGAGGCTGGTGGGATCTTTAATAGAGCCATGTGTCGTTTTAATGGTAGAGAGCCTTGAGCCCCGTGAAATTAAATCCGCCAACCCATCGTCGTATATGACATAAATTCCACCCTTATTTAAACGAGTGCAACGGGGTTTTCAACACATTTTATATTCATTGAGAAACTGGAGTTCGCCATTCTCATCAAGAGCGAGGTTTTCTATTCGCCAAGTGCCAGCAGAATTCATCTCCTGCCTCGTAATATTCACCCTCGACGGACCCTGCCAGTCTAACAGGTAGGTCCTTCACCCCTTCCGTTTGCATGAATTTTTTTTTTCACCATAGGGAGTTCATTGCATGAGTCTTTAAGACGCTTTTAGGGCAGAGAGCAACTACTCTCATCCTTAATCCCAGAAATGAGAATCTGAAGTTGCCCTGTGCAAACCGAAACCCGGAAAGCTTCGTCCTCGCTTGCGAGCATGAACCCTGTTCTATCGTCATGTCCTCGGCATCCTGAGTAATTTTTTTGCCCACCTTGATATCCCTAAATCGTCCCAGCAGTATCTTAGTAGCCACAAAATCTTCACTCAAACCCATAGAAGCCGCGGTACCACATGCAAAACAAAGCCCCCTGCAAAGCATCTAATGCACGTAAAGCTCAACCCTTCTCATTCCTTGCAGATAAAGTTTCATCCTGTGGACACCGAGATACCCCGCTCAACCAAAAGCAATGTTCATTCATGTCGAGTTTGCATAGAACCCACATTACTCGTCCGAAGCTACCTTGGGATGTGGTAAATCAACCCATCGTTCCCACTTAGAACCCTAATAACCTAGCCCAGAAGTCTAACTCACAGAAGCCAACAGCTGCAGGGTTTATCCATCTTCTACGTGATCTCCACTATCAACTGTCGTCACATGAAATGTTTAAACATTGACGTACAGTAAATATCGCATGCATAATGTTAAGCACTAGCGCAGAAATAAGGATAGGATAGCGCATGCGAAATTGTTTAGGCAAGCGCACGAATATTTTTAGCTTTGGCACATGGATAAAATTGGGGCGCCGGCGCGCGAAATATTTTAGGTCTTAGTGCAGAAAACATATTATCACTTGGCGCACAAATAATATTAGGCACCGGCGCGCATGAAACATCTAGGTATTAGTGTATAAAATTCCGCTTGTACCCCAGCGCACATTAGATCACTAATCTTAGCATGTGCAGAATCCCAAGCGCGGCGCACACCTCTATTTAGACGCTAGCGCAGATATCTTCATCAAACTCACGCGAGTGTGTGTAACAATTAAGGGGATACCTACAAGTTGAAAATGAATGGTACAGATTCAAATATGATCTTGCCCGTTGTCCTGATGTTTTGTCTTTGCTTTTAGCATGGAGGAGCATTGTTGAATTAGGCTTAAACATGAAATGAAGATAATTATGATTGTTTAAAACAACCTCTATATTGTGAAAATGTTATATTTTGGCTTTGCCATGGAGTGTTGCTAATGCTTGGAGTAGTGGTCTGACTAAAGTTTTTTCTGATATTGCCTTACTTACCATAGGATTACCATGCATAGGAAATCAACAAAGAAGAAGGTAGCGCAGAAAGTAACCTCGGACTCAGAGGTCGAAATTCTATTAGATACTTCTCTTGCGATGATGTTTACTGACACACAAGCTACCACTGTTGTTTCCCCTGGGAGCTCCACTCCTGAGTTTCACTGGGGTGATCTATATAGATTCATCAACAGCCTCTATAGAGGATGCTCTAGTGTATGCAAATATCAAAAGGTCCTTTTTGCATAAGGAAACAACTCGACCAGAGCTGTTCCCTTGTTCAGAAGTTATTGGATGGCTAATTCCTAACATCCAGACCGACACAAGGCTCATGAATGATAAAAATGGGCTGAGCTTGGCATCTTTCACTCCCAAGCATGTCACTGCTGCCTACAGATTTCCTTCACCTAGGGCTTGTTTAGACGATGAATAGATAGAAAAGCAACAAATGGACTTACTAGAATCTGCCCGTAATATGACAATTAATGACAAGCAGATCAGGAGGAGGCAGAACATTGAATATGAAAGCAACCTCTTAAAGACCCCTTACAAACTCATCGTCCTGATGTTGAGTTGGCTCTTCGGCATGCCTAATGGAAATTTGTTTAGGATCAGATGGGTGCTGG
Source organism: Larix kaempferi (assembly GCA_027924585.1). Taxonomy (NCBI): domain Eukaryota; kingdom Viridiplantae; phylum Streptophyta; class Pinopsida; order Pinales; family Pinaceae; genus Larix; species Larix kaempferi. Next base: position 1,872,853 of record BSBM01000881.1, on the reverse strand, counting down.
TGATGTTTCATATAGCCACAAAAGGCACCATCTTCAACTGGGATGAAATCATTTCAGATAGCTTGGCCTCACAGTTAGTAGAAACCCAGGGAGGACTAACCCAAAAGAAGGCAAATTTCTTCATGTCTTCATACCTGATTGACTGCCTCTTAAGCAAGCACACGTTCCCAGAATTAGGATGCTCATGGAAGCCAAATGAAACAGCTATCTTCATAGCTTATCAGTGTACATGGGAAAGTAAATATGAAAACCATTACAAGATGGTTTGCGAGAGGTTTATCATGCCATTGTACCAGCTTATTTTCATGCAAGAACCAGATTGCATGTCGGAGAATGTAATGCCTATCATTGAACAATTTGGGGACTATTATCACAGTGTAGAAGGCACATACATCAAGATGAGTGGAGGAACTCATAAGCCATTTATGTTCCCTCGGTATGTTACAGATTTTTTAATTCACAAGGAGGCTGTGAGACAGCTCTTCGACACTGGCGCAATAAGTACATATTTAACAGAACAGAGGAAGGGCATGTATCCTCCCATGCCATTTACCATCGAAGCTTACATCCTCCCAAGAACAAGAGACGGGGAAAATTACGCTCAAGGTTTAGAAGTTTTCCATTTTGACTCAGTCCCTTTCAGAAGGCATGACCCCAACGGTGTGGTAAGCAGGCATTGTCTTGACCTCAAGATCTCCTTTGAATAAGCTCATGCAGCAAACCGAGACAAGGAATTTTGCAGGAGTGCCCGCAACCTAACTGAGTTAGGAAAGCGTTACAATACAAAAGCTGTAAAATATCCGAGCCCCAAACCCGTCGGTCTGATCCAAAGAAAGCGGGAATCATCGGCCTCGCAATCAGGGGATCCATCAGAATTAGAGCAGGGCAGAGTGATCCAAGAGCAGGCTCTCAAGCAGTAGCAGGACCAAGAAGAAGCAAGAATTCAAGGTGAGCTAACTTCCAAGCTTCATCAAGAAGAGATTGCTAGGAAGCAGCAAGAGCAAGCTTCTCAGTTGAAGCAGTAGGAAGAGTCTGCCAAGATCTAGAAAGAAGAAGAAGATTGGGTGCTCCAAGAGCAAGCTGCCAACCAGCAGCAAGAAGAAGAAGAGAAGCTCTTGATAGAAGAAGCAGTGAAATTGCAGGCACACCAAGAATAACTAGCAAGAGAGAAGGAGAAAGAACAGACAGAGAAGTCTCCTGAGCCGGAGCCATCTACTCCAACAGACATGGAGGTGGACCCACCATTGATATACACTCCAGGAGGGACTCAGGAAGGAAGTGCCTATTCAAGGAGCTTAGCGCTGACCCCATATAACCCCAGGAAGCAGCGAAAAGTAGCAGACCTGGATAATGTATATTTCAATGAGCGGAAAAAGGCCATCATTAATAGGAGGGTAAAGAAAATGGAAGGAAAGACAAAGAATATGGAAACCGAGGAGGATGAATATGAACTATGGATAACAGAGAAAACATTGGTCCAAGGAACTGATTCCAACCCCACATTTCAAGCCCAATGCACTGTAGCATCAGCTAAAGCAACTAAAGCCAATATTGATTTTTTGAAAGAAAAGATAAAGCATTACAGGGAGCAATGCTTTAAGATCAGAGATGATAGAAAAAGGGAGGTATTGGAAGCAAACAAACTGAAGGAGAAATACAATGAGTTGTTAGGAGAGCATCTGGTGCTAAATTCAGGAGTTCTCTAACTTGAGAATGAGAAGAACTCCTTAGAAATGTAGTTGGCTATCTCTGAAGATGAATTGAAGAATCTAAAATCTCGGATAACAGAGTTGGAGGAACTCAAAGCAAGTAGGGCTCAACAAATCCAGCTCCACCAACATGAATATGAAGGGATGATTCAAGAAAAGGAACAACTTGCAAGACAGCTCAAAGAGGCAGCGGAAGACCAGCAAAATTTGTCCACATTTCACAAATAAGCATGTGATATGCAGATTAAAATCCATCAGTTACTAGTACTAATCTCGGAAGAGATTTGGAGCGTGAAAGAGATGATTAAGAAAATGACAACAATTGAAACCAAAGCTCTAAAAACTTGAGAAAGGTTTGCAAATCATGTAGAGGAGCTGAAACAACAATCTGAATGGAAAAGGGGAAAATCTCAACTCCCTTCACACTTACGTGCTGCTATAGGAGATGAATTGGATGTGGATATAGGAATCCTTGAATTTTCCAAGGATTGCGGCACCAAGCTAAGTTTGGAAATCAAAAAGACGATCCGCAAGTGTTGTTCGATCTACTCCACACTTAGGGAATCGCTTAGAAAGTGTCATCTGGTTCTCCCCGCCTCCATTTATGATTTCCCAAAAGAAGAAGACCGATTGTTTGAGTTGCAGAACGAGCTGGACGAAGACTTGGCTTATATCAAGAAGATATAAGTATTGTCTTAGGACGAATTTCAATAGTTCATCTGCCAACCTACAATACATATTTACTTCCTAGAAGCGATGGCAAAAGAGGCCACAGAGGGAAAAGCGCTGGACCTACGCAAGCATGAAATAGCGTCCCAGGCAACAGTATCTTCCCATAGCAAGCTTATCGTAAAGGATATCAACCAATGGACCTCATACATCCAAAGTATAGATGGCCTGGTAATTTCAAGGGAGCTGATTGGTGGAGGTGAGTCTTCAAGTCAGCAGGCAGAAGCCCCAGCAGAATAGGTAGATCATTCTTATTTTGTTTTAATTAAGCGGAGAAGCTGAAATTCTACCTTCTGTATAAATGCTTCATAAGGACAGCTGGCTCCTTTTCTTTGTCCTATATGTAAAGTCTTCCACGTATTCGTAGTATTTGTAAGGATACGATGAAATCCAAAGGAGGTTAGAGAATTAGGGTACACTTGTCATCCCAAGAGGCGCTTTGTAAAGTTATAAATAGAAGGTTAGAAGGAGTAGAGAAGGACTTTTTTTTGGCAGGGAAAAGAAGCTTCTTAGCTTGTATGAACTATTTTGTAACTAGCTCCAAGAAAGCGATTTTGCCTAATAAAGAGCTTGGAGAGGACGTCATTTTCCTTAAATGGATGTTGGATGTTTGTTGGATTATTCTTGTGGCATTCATATCTTGCAGTGAGATCTTTCTTTGCTGCTCAGAATTATTTTTGTGTGTAGAATGAGCTTACTATTTTTCTGTGCAATGATGTTTCTCCTAACATGAGTAATAGAGTGATTTCATATGGATTAAAAGCTATCTTTTATATCTTTATGATTTAATGGTTATCTGTTGATCTTTAGATATTTCTTTCAGCACATTGCTCATATTTACATTTTTCTCCTTGCAAGGATAGATTAGATTTATTTCAGTCTTATTTACAAATTTGTTTCGAGCTCTGCATTTAGATTAAATTAGCTTAGGCACTTGCACATCATTTTAACAATAAAATCAAAAAGAACGGTGGATCGGGCCATAACCGGTGTAAGAGAAAGCAAATCTAATGGTAGCCGGAACCGTTAACCAGACGGATTCCCCATACCAAACGATGGACGACCTAATTGGGATATTTTACTAGGGAGAATCCCTTTCTGCTTGATGCTCTGATCTTCGGGGCATCAACAGTTTTTGGCGGTAGAAGGAGGGCGTGAAGTGCATGGCTGATAAAGGAAAATCTCCCATTGTCAAAAATGCTACTGAAAACCCACTTGAAACAAGAATTTCAGACAGCCCAAATCTTGAAGTAGCAAATCAAGAAAACCCCATCTCTGATTCTGAACATCAAGAAGTATTGTATGCTATGCCTTTTGCAGAAATAGAATATTTAAGGAGACATACACGATCTTATGTTAGGCAACTAGGTGGTTTAAACGTAGTGAATTTTCTCCCTAGGAAAAGTACTCCCAAAAAAGAAAGACAGTACACTTGTGATTCGATTCTTGTGCAGAATTTTGAAGAGCTTGTAAATTTAATTCTGGAAGAGATTGCAGAACCCCTGAAAGAAATCGATCTTGAAAACCCAGAAAAATTTTCAGATCCAGAAAATCTTGGAGAACTTGTTACTCCAAAGAACACTCCACTTAATTCACCACACGATTCTCCACCTGATTCTCCACATATAAACATGGCGGCACCTGCTTGGAGAGCAAGGGGAGCATTAAATCTACCTGGGCCATTCCACAATCTACCTAAAAATCCAAAGAAAGTCTTGCCTAAATTCGACCCAGGAAAAGCCATTTCTGCTGAAGACCATCTCAAGAGTTTTTATTTAGCCTTGAATCTTTTAAATGTACAGCATGAAGACATAGTTTGTAGGCTTTTCCCATACACATTTGAACCGAAAGTTTCTTCCTGGTATTTTAGCTTACAAGCTAGCTCAATTTCCAGCTGGGAAGAATTTGAAACATGTTTCTTAAAGAAGTATGGAAATCAAAAGACTGTAGCTACACTCATGAAAGAATTATTGTCCGTGAGAATGGAAAAGAAAGAAAAGGTTCAAGACTTTAACCAAAGGTTCACAACACTCTTGAATAATTTCAGTGAAGCAAATAAACCGGCAGAAGAATCTCTAGTTGAATATTATACAACAACACTTGAAGGGCCTATAGCAATGTTCGTCAAAAGATCTAAGAAAACCACCTTGATAGAAAATTTCGAAGAAGCTAGGAAGGTGGAAGAAGAAGTAGACAGCATTGCCAAACATGCCTTAGATGCAGAGACAAAACTAGCAACTAGTAAAAAAACCTTGCTGCTCACCAGGAATAAAGAAGACTCATCAGCAGACATGGAGAGTGTAGTTAAGATGATGCAGAAATTGTCGAATAAAATTGTAGATCTTGAGAAAGATAAAGCAGCTAGCACATCTAGGAAGCCTTTCAAACCATTCTACAAGAAGAGAGAAGACAACGATCAACCTCATCCACCTATGAATACTTCTCCTGTTTTAAATTTGAATGAAATAGGGATGGAACATTTTTGCACATTTCATCAAGAGCCACACTCCAAAAAAAGCTGCCCACAATGGATTAACTCTATGAGTTTAGTCATGAACCAAATGCTGGATTCACAGATTCCAAATCAAGATGATCCTCTAGAGGAACCAAGCCCTGAGATAGAGGAACCATCCCCAGACACTACCATGGTGCTATGGGATTGGGTACCTTTAACTGAATTGGTAGAATATGATCCCGTGGAAAGCCCAGTCTCTGCTGTAAATATTAATACTCGCAGTAAAGGTCCCATTTCAGATTTAGTTCCAAGCTCAACTATTCCCAAACCAAAAAGTTCAAAAGAATTACCTAGAAGACATATAACAGTCATTCCACCACAACCTAAAGCTAACCCAACAGCGGCCAAGCAGCCAAATATCGACACAATAGTTCAGCAACCAAAGTTCACACTGAATAAGACAGACCATCAAACTAAAATTGTAAAAGAATGTGATATGGGATATGACATTATTGAAGATATAAAGAAAGTCAAGGCAAATGTTTCAATATTCGATATGTGCAGTTTTCCCCAGCAATGAGACAAGTTGTTGCATGTCCTTAAATCCCATCCCAGTACTCCATTAACAGATACTCAAGAAGACCCTGAAATTAATGAGGCTAGTATCGGCGGGAAGTCCAAATCTCAGACGTTGCTGTTTCTTTTAACTTTTGAAATTTTCAATCATAATGTACACAGTTGTCTGGTAGATTCTGGAGCATCTTCGAATGCCATGCCATTATCTATCTGTAAAAAGATTAATGATCAACCAATTCCATCTCCCGCCCAGATTATCCAGTTAGATAGGACTACTATCAAAGTGATCGGTGAAATGAAAGATGTCCTCATTAGGTTGTCAGCAGATTCTAGAGTTTGTCAATTCATTGATATAATGGTAGTTGACATTCCCGAAGCCTATGGTTTGATCCTAAGTAGGTATTGGTCCACTAAGTTGAACGGTTACTTTGCAACTGATTGGTCCCATTTGTGGTTACCATATCAAAATAGACAGAATCAGATCAAGGTTCTAAGAGAACCGCACATGAAGCAGAATGTAACTCAACTAGAAGGAAAGAATGAAGCTATAGCCTTCTCATCCTCAGTTTTGGGAAATTATTTCTTAGAAATTGATCCAGGTAATTATCAGTCTGAAACTATTAGCCATGAATCAAATGAACATTTCGATCTCCTTGATTTTTCTCGGACTGATGATATTGACTGTAATATAGTTAGTTTAGTCACTAACTTAGATCATAAAGATACTAACTTAGTTGAATCAAACGATCTTTTTTAGACATTATACTTTGATGGTTCTAAAAATTTGGAAGGATCCGGAGCCGATTACGTTCTGATGGATCTAGAAAGAAATAAGTATTTTTTATCCTGTAGGTTAGAATTTGATTGTACTAACAATACTATTGAATATGAAGCTTTAGTCCATGAATTGAAGAAGGCCATCGGTTTAAATGTTAAGTACCTGAAGTTGTTTGGCAACTCAGAAATAGTTGTGAGACAGGTAAGAGATACCATTCACTGTCTTTCACCTCATTTGAGGAGTTATCAGGCTGAGGTATGGGATTTAATTATGCATTTTGATGCTTTCAATATAAAATCTATCCCTAGACTGCAAAATTCTGCAGCTGATTTATTAGCAACATCCGCTTCCAGATTGGTGCCAACTAATAACAAGTGCTCAATTGAATTGGTTTTCAGGCCTTCTGTTCCTGAAAATATCACAAAATTCAAAGTTTTTGGCGATGACGAACAGATTATCAGTTTTCTAACAAACGAAGACATATTCCAAGAAGCTATGATAGATGAAGAAGAACATGATTCTGATTTACAAAAGAAAGATACAGCTAAAGGAAATTTCATCCCCAAAGGGGTGAGGTCGCTTGAAATGTTGTTTGATCTACAGAGCAAGTTCAAAAGGCCAGCAAATACCAAGACCAATAGCTCATCAATGCAGCATGAATTAGTTAATCTGGGCACCGAGGCTGAACCAAAGTTTGTTAACCTTGGAAAATGTTGTTCACCGGGAGAAAGATATAAGTTCATCAAATTGTTTCAACAATATAAGGATGTTTTTGCATGGACTTATGAAGATCTAAAAACATATGACATTCGCATTATTCAGCATGTCATACCAATGAAAGCAGGTGTCAAGCCATTTCAGCAGCAATTGAGAAGGATGCATCCTACTCTTGAACCTCTGATTCAAAAGGAACTGAAAAAGTTACTGGATGCTAAAATAATTTTTAAGGTCCGGCATTCTGAGTGGGTTTCTAACCTCATCCCCATGAGAAAGAAGTCAGGAGAGATAAGACTATGTGTTGACTTCAGAAATTTGAATAGAGCTTCAGATAAAGAGAACTATCCCGTCCCTTCAATGGAACAAATTCTCCAGATGGTATCAGGATCTGAACTCTTTTCCCTTCTTGATGGTTTCTCTGGTTACAATCAGGTATTAGTAGCTGAAGAAGACCATCTTAAGACTACTTTCCACACTAAGTGGGGAACTTTTGCATACCAAAGGATGTCGTTCGGCCTGATAAACGTAGGAGCTATGTTCCAGTGGGAAATGGACATCGCCTTCCGAGGATTGGGAGGGAACTGTGTTGTGGTCTATTTAGATGATGTGACATTTTTTTCAAAGAAAAGAGAAGATCATGTTGTTCACTTGAAACAGACTTTTGATCGTTGCCGAAAATATGGGATCTCTTTAAATCCCAAGAAGAGTGTGTCCGTTGTTCCCGAAGGTAAACTGTTGGGCCACCTCATTTCACAAAGAGGAGTTTCAATAGATCAAGAGAGAGTGCAAGCTATCAATAAAATTCCCATGCGTCATAACAAGAAATCCATGCAGTCGTTTATGGGCACTATCAATTTTGTCCGAAGATTTGTTCCAGATTTCGTGCAAATTGTTAAACCTTTGCAGCAAATGGTCAAGCAAAGCATGCATTTCAAGTTGACAGGCTTAGAAAAGGATGCATTCAGAGACATTAAGGCAGCCATAGCTAAGGCTCCTTCCTTAAGAATCCCAAACTTTGACAAAGATTTTATTTTGTATACTTTTGCTTCAGATGACTCTCTCGCGGCTATGCTTACACAAAAGGTAGAATTGGGAGATGAGTACCCAATCTCATTTATGAGCACTGGTCTGCAGGGTGCTGAACTGAATTATCCCGTTGTCAACAAACATGCGTATGCTGTCTTCAAAGCGGTCAAACAATTTAGACCATATATTCTTAAGAACAGAACTAAAGTTATAGTTCCCCACCCAACTGTTAGATCCCTTTTTGTTCAAAAGGAATTGGGAGAAAGAAGGGGAAATTGGGTCATAGCTCTTCAAGAATATGATTTAGAAATTAAACCAGCCACCATCATCAAGGGACAAGGCCTGTGTAAATTGCTTACAGAGCATCCAATTGATGAAGAGAAACATTGGAAGAATGAAGCCGAGCTGAATTTAGTTGAGGCATGTCCCATTTTCACAGCTCCTCAATCATGGTATAGAGATCTAATGCATTATTTGCAGCAAGGATGTTTACCAGAACACTGGAGTTCTAAGCAAATAAGGGCCCTCCGTTTGAAATCAGTAGCTTATCAAATCATTGATGGGATACTTTTCAGAAAAAATTACGATGGAATTTTTCTCAAATGTTTAGAAAAGGAAGATGCAAGTAAATTTGTGAAAGAATTACATGATGGCCCCGTTGGGGGACATTATTCAGGAGAGACGACAGCTCACAAAATACTCAGAGATGGATATTATTGGCCCACTTTATTTCAAGACGCCCATGCGTATGCACGGAACTATGATATATGCCAAAGAAGTGCTGGGAAATTACCTAAGGCAGCAGGACCTTTGCAGCTGGTTATTATCTCAGAACCTTTCGAACAATTGGGTATAGATGTCATTGGAGAGATAAAGCAAAATTCTTCTCTTCAACATCGATACATCCTCATAGCCACGGACTATTTCACCAGGTGGACGGAAGCAATCCCATTCCTCAAGATCAACAAGGATGCAGTCATCAGTTTCTTGAAAGAGAGCATCATAACCAGGTTTGGGGTTCCAATTTTCCTAGTATTTGATAATGCCACCTATTTCTCGTCTTTTAAAATAAATGAATTTGTTTATGACTGGGGAATTAAACTGCATTATTCAGCCAATTATTACCCTCAAGGAAATGGATTAGTCGAATCTTCAAACAAAAACCTCACCCGAATTCTCAAGAAGAATGCGATAGAAAATCAGTGAAGTTGGCATATAGCTCTCCCAAATGCCTTATGGGAAGATAGGGTGACTCCAAAGAACGCATTAGGGGTTTCCCCTTACACTCTCATCTATGGCAAGGAAGCTATCCTTCCTCCCAATATCTTGCTCCCATCCTTACAGTTGTCCCAAGCCTCTCGAGAGTCTGGTAGTCAAGTCTTACAATCCAGGATCAATACCTTGCTTCAACTTGAAAAATCTCGACAGAAAGCTAAAGACCGGTTTCATCAAAACCAAGATATAGTCAAAAGATGGTTCGATAAAAGGAAATCTAGTAAAAGAAGTTTTGAAGTGGGGGATTTAGTCCTGAAATGGGACCATAACCATGAGGGCAAGGGGATGCACATGAAATTCCAACACTTATGGATAGGCCCTTACCAAATCTCTGCAAAGCTCATCCCATCCACTTACAAGCTAACAGACCTCTAGGGAGAGGAAGTAACCCTTCCTCTCAATGGCCTCGCCTTGAAACAATACTTTGCATAGTCTCAATGAGACTTTCTATACATAAATAAAGCTTTTCTTTTATTTTACTTTAGTCTTTGTCTTCTGTGCTTCAGCTAAATTGCCTTTTCCTCTCAGCCTTTGAACTTTTTGTACAAATTTGTCTTCCTAAGTCACTTGCAATTAGGCCTCTCGTGAAGGTAGATCTCGCAAGAAATCGCACAACTCATGAAGCTAGAAATGTATCCTAGAAAGAAAGTTTACCCATGCATTTGGGGATTTGCTGATCATTCTCCAGAATGAAGAGATCATGTTCTATTGGTCACACTAGCCCTTGTTTAAATAGCAGAGATCTACAATTATCTTTACTACTATCTTCGGGCTCCATCCACCATCACACTTAAAATCATCTCAAGAATATCACTGTGGTTGTACCCACGGAAAGGTAGAACATCTCGAAGGCATAGGGTATTGAAGTGACTCCATGCTGCAAATTTAAACCCAAAAGGGCTTATAATCAAGGGTATGTTTTCCAGAGATTCTCGCCTCAATCAAAGCATGGCTGAGATAAAAGCAAATCATACAAGTCAAGGAAGCTGTCCTAAGGCTCAACTCAAGCTAGGCTCCTCTCCGTCCGTGAGGCTTGATAAAACGATAAAATTTCTCACTCACACAAAAGGACATTATGGATTGAGGAGCCAAAATCAAAGACCATATTTTAAAGAAAATATTTCTGGAAGGCTCAAACAGCAAAGCTGTCAAATGTATGAACATCTAAACGGATGCAGGCGGCATGGGAATGAGGAACAAGAGAAATTGTGTCTATGAGATGTTGCTGCAAATCCTGTGGAGTCCGATAGCAGCGGTCATCTGAAAGATGAATCTTCTAAAATGAACCCCATCTGTTGGCCCTTGGAGAGTTTTAAAGATGTCTACATTGAAGCTCCCTTCTCGCAATGACCAATGGATAAAGTGACTTCTTCCTTTGCCAAGATTCGAACACTTAAGCCAACTGTTGCACATAAGGTGAATAGCTTTTAAGAGGAATTCTTCCAATAAATGAGATAGTTTTCAGAGATCTGTGTTCGCCAGCGATTCACCAATTATTGTTGCTGCAACATCCTTCCCCAAAATTTTGAAGTTATTTGGGGCCCCTCCTTTCAGCACTTTTGTAGCAAGTTTTTACTTTATCTTTCGGGTTTTTCTCTAACAGGAAGAAGCTAAGTCACCTGCTTCCAAAGGAGTCTCCTCATTTTTTCTAAGGCAAAGTCATGCTTTTCCTTCAACACAGTTTTTGGTCTTAACTCACCCGCTATAGCGTAGGTTTTAGCCTTAAGTCCGTCGCCGCTTTAACACGCCTCTAACCATAAGTTCCTCGCTCAATGCAGACTTTGGCTCTAACTCAGCCGCCCTTTTGACAAGTTCCAAGTCTTTTATCTGGCGCACATTTTTAACAATGAGCTAGCCACCGTTAGCACGAGAGATAACCTTTTCTTGGTCATCGAAGGTGCAAGAATTATCATTATCTTCCCTGCCTTGGAGCTGCGCTTCACCTTCTTGGAAGAATTAAGAGTTGGCGTGTTCACCCAGCGCATGCCTTAATCATAGAATCGGCGCCATTGGTGCAGGAGCTATACTTACCATCCCCGCTTACAATGTTGTGCTTGATCTCTTTCGATAGCCCAAACCCTGGCGCAGTTTCAGGAGCGCATCCATAATGGCAGGATTGCCGCTCGAGCACGAGATTTAATGTTTAAACCTGCGCTTAGCACAAAATGCATAAGATATGATTGCCACTTCAGTGCAGAAGTTAAATCACTGCTCGACGCTTGGTGCCAAAAGTCTTCTCGGCCCTTGTGCATCGGCGAGGTTGGTGGGGTCTTTAATAGAGCCATGTGTCGTTTTAATGGCAGAGAGCCTTGAGCCCCGCGAAATTAAATCTGCCAACACATCGTCGTATGTGACATAAATGCCACCCTTATTTAAACGAGTGCAACGGGGTTTTCAACACATTTTATATTCGCCAAGAAACCATAGTTCTCCATTCTCATCAAGAGAAAGGTTTTCTATTCGCCAGGTGCCAGCAGAATTCATCTCCTGCCTCGGAATATTCGCCCTCGACGGACCCTGCTAGTCTAACAGGTAGGTCCTTCGCCCCTTCCGTTTGCATGAGTTTGTTTTTCACCATAGGGAGTTCGTTGCATGAGTCTTTAAGAATATTTTAGGGCAGAGAGCGATTACTCTCATCCTTACTCCCATAAATGATAATCCGAAGTCGCCCTTCGTGAACCGAATCCCAGAAAGCTTCGTCCCCGCTTGCGAGCATGAACCCTGTTCTATCATCATGTCCTCGGCATCCTGAGTAAGTTTTTCGCCCACCGTGATATCCCTGAATCGTCCCAATAGTATCTTAGCAGCCGCAAAATCTTCACTCAAACCCGTAGAAGCCGCGGTACCCCATGCAAAACAAAGCCCCCTGCAAAGCATCTAATGCACGTAAAGCTCAACCCTTCTCATTCCTTGTAGCTAAAGTTTCATCCTGTGGACACCGAGATACCCCGCTCAACCAAAAGCAATGTTCATTCATGCTGAGGTTGCATAGAAACCTCATTACTCGGCCGAAGCTACCTTGGGATGTGGTAAATCAACCCATCATGCCCACTTAGAACCCTGATAACCTAGCCCGGAAGTCTAACTCACAGAAGCCAACAGCTGTGAGGTTTATCCATCTTCTACGCGATCTCCACTATCAACTGCCGGCACATGAAATGTTTAAACATTGATGTACAGTAAATATCGCATGCATAATATTAAGCGCTAGCGCAGAAATAAGGATAGGATAGCGCATGCGAAATTGTTTAGGCCAGTGCACGAATATTTTTAGCTTTGGCGCATGGATAAAATTGGGGCGCCAGCGCGCAAAATATTTTAGGTCTTAGCGCAGAAAACATATTATCACTTGGCGCACAAATAATCTTAAGCGCCGGCGTGCATGAAATGTCTAGGTATTAGCGCATAAAATCTCGCTTGTACCCTAGTGCACATCAGATCACTAATATTAGCACGTGCAGAATCCCAAGCGCGGCGCAGACCTCTATTTAGATGCCAGCGCAAAAAATATTCATCAGACTCGCGTGAGTGTGTGTAACAATTCAGGGGATACCAATAAGTTGAAAATGAATGGTGCAGATTCAAAGATGATCTTGCTTGTTGTCCTGATGTTTTGTCTTTGCATTTAGCATGGAGGAGCATTGTTGAATTAGGCTTAAACATGAAATGAAGATAATTATGATTGTTTAAAACAACCTCTATATTGTGAAAATGTTATATTTTGGCTTTGCCATGGAGTGTTGCTAATTCTTGGAGTAGTGGTCTAACTAAAGTTTTTTTTGATATTTCCTTACTTACCACAGGATTACCATGCATAGGAAATTAGCAAAGAAGAAGGCAGCGCAGAAAGTAACCTTAGACTCAGAGGTCGAAATTAAATTAGATACTTCTCTCGCGACGATGTTTGCTGACACACAAGCTACCACTGGTGTTTCTCCTGTGAGCTCCACTCCTGAGTTTCACTGGGGTGATATATAGATTCATCATGGCTCAAGATAGTTCAATAGTCTCTATAGAGGATTCTCTAGTGTATGCCAACATCAGAAGGTCCTGTTTGCATAAGGAAACAACTCGGCCAGAGTTGTTCCCTTGTTCAGAAGTTATTGGATGGCTAATTCCTAACATCCAGACCGACACAAGGCTCATGAATGATAAAAATGGGCTGATCCAGGCATCTTTCGCTACCGAGCATGTCACTGCTGCCTACAAATTGCCTTCACCCAGGGCTTGTTTAGACGATGACAGGATAGCAAAGCATCAAATGGACTTACTAGAATCTGCCCGTAAGATGACGATTAATGACAGGCAGATCAGGAGGAGGCAGAACAATGAATATGAAAGCAACCTCTTAAAGACCCCTTACAGACTCATCATCTTAATGTTGAGTCAGCTCTTTGGCATGCCTAATGGCAATGTGTTTAAGATCGGATGGGTGCCGGTGATGCTTCATATAGCCACGAAAGGCACCATCTTCAACTGGGATGAAATCATTTCAGATAGCTTGGCCTCATAGTTAGCAGCAACCCAGGGAGGACTAACCCAAAAGAAGGCAGATTTCTTCATGTCTTCATACCTGATTGACTGCCTATTAAACAAGCACACACTCCTGGACTTAGGATGCTCATGGAATCCAAATGAAACAGCTCTCTTCATAGCTTATCAATGTACATGGGCAAGTAAATACGCAAACCATTACAAGATGGTTTGCGAGAGGTTTATCATGCCATTGTACCAGCTTATTTTTGTGCAAGAACCAGATTGCATGTCGGAGAATGCAATGCCTATCATTGAACAATTTGAGGACTATTATCACAGTGCAAAAGGAACATACATCAGGATGAGTGGAGGAACTCATGAGCCATTTATGTTCCCTCGGTATGTTACAAATTTTGTAATTCATAAGGAGGCTGTGAGACAGCTCTTCAGCACTGGCGCAATAAGTAAGTTCTTAACAAAACGGACGAAGGGCATGTATCCTCCCATGCCATTTACCATCGGAGCATACATCCTCCCAAGAGCAAGAGACAGGGAAAATTACGCTCAAGTTTTAGAAGTTTTCCATTTTGGCTCAGTCCCTTTCAGAAGGCATGACCCCAACGGTGCGGTAAGCAGGCATTGTCCTGACCTCAATATCTCCTTTAAATACGCTCATGCAGCAGACCTATATGAGGAATTCTGCAGGAGCGCCCGCAACCTAACTGAGTTAGGAAAGCGTTACAATATGAAAGCTGTGAAAGATCCGAGCCCCAAACCCGTCGGTCTGATCCAAAGAGAGCGGGAAGCATCGGCCTCGCAATTAGGGGATCCATCAGAATTAGAGCAAGGTAGAGTGATCCAAGAGAAGGATCTCAAGCAGCAGCAGGACCAGGAAGAAGCAAGAATTCAAGGTGAGCTAACTTCCAAGCTTCAGCAAGAGGAGATTGCTAGGAAGCAGCAAGAGAAAGCTTCTCAGTTGAAGCAGCAAGAAGATTCTGCCAAGATCCAGAAAGAAGAAGAAGATCGGGTGCTCCAAGAGAAAGCTACCAAGCAACAGGAAGAAGAAGAAGAGAGGCTCCTGATAGAAGAAGCAGCGAAATTGCAAGCACACCAAGAAGAACTAGCAAGAGAGAAGGAGAAAGAACAGACAGAGAAGTCTCCCGAGCCGGAGCCATCTACTCCAACAGACATGGAGGTGGACCCACCATTGATATACACTCCAGGGGGAACTCAGGAAGGAAGTTCCTATTCAAGGAGCTTAGCACTGACCCCATATAACCCTAGGAAGCAGTGAAAAGTAGCAGACCTGGATACTATATATTTCAATGAGCGGAAAAAGGCCATCATTGATAGGAGGGTAAATAAAATGGAAGGCAAGACAAAGAATATGGAAACCGAGGAGGATGAATATGAACTATGGATAATAGAGAAAACATTGGTCCAAGGAACTAATGTCGACCCCACATTTCAAGCCCAATGCACTGTAGCATCAGCTAAGGCAACTAAAGCCAATATTGATTTTTTGAAAGAAAATATAAAGCATTACAGGGAGCAATGCTTTAAGATTAGAGATGATAGAAAGAGGGAGGTATTCGAAGCAAACAAACTAAAGGAGAAATACAATGAGTTGATAGGAGAGCATTTGGTTCTAAATTCAGGCGTTTTCCAGCTTGAGAATGAGAAGAACTCCTTAGAAATGCAGTTGGCTATCTCTGAAGATGAACTGAAGAATCTGAAAGCTCGGATAACAGAGTTGGAGGAACTCGAAGCAAGCAGGGCTCAGCAAATTCAACGCCACCAGCATGAATATGAAGGTCTGATTCAACAAAAGGAACAACTAGCAAGACAGCTCAAAGAGGCAACGGAAGACCAGCAAAATTTGTCCACATTTCACAAACAAGCATGTGATATGTAGATTAAAATCCATCAGCTGCTAGTACTGATCTCGGAAGAGATTTGGAGCATGAAAGAGATGATTAAGAAAATGACAACAATTGAAACCAAAGCTCTAAAAACTCGTGAAAGGTTTGCAAATCATGTAGAGGAGCTGAAACAGCAATCTGAATGCAAAAGGGGAAAATCTCAACTCCCTTCACACTTACGCGCTGCTATAGGAGATGAATTGGACGTGCATATAGGAATCCTTGAATTCGCCAAGGATTGCGGCACCAAGCTAAGTTTGGAAATCAAAAAGACAGTCCGCAAGTGTTGTTCGATCTACTCCACACTTAGGGAATCGCTTAGCAAGTGTCATTTGATTCTCCCCGCCTCCATTTATGATTTCCCAAAAGAAGAAGACCGATTGTTCAAGTTGCAAAACGAGCTGGACGAAGACTTGGATTATATCAAGAAGATAGAAGTATTGACTCAAGATGAATTTCAACAGTTCATCTGCCAACCTGTAATACATATTTACTTCCTAGAAGTGATGGAAAAAGAGGCCACAGAGGGAAAAGTGCTGATCAAATTGGACCTGCACAAGCATGAAATAGCATCCCAGCCAACAGTATCTTCCCGTAGCAAGCTTATCGTAAAGGATATCAACCAATGGACCTCATACATTCAAAGTATAGATGGCCCGGTAATTTCAAGCGAGCCAGTTGGTGGAGGCGAGTCTTCAAGTCAACAGGCAGAAGCCCCAGCAGAATAGGTAGATCATTCTTATTTTGTTTTAATTAAGCGGAGAAGCTAAAATTCTACCTTCTGTATAAATGCTTCATAAGGACAGCTGGCTCCTTTTCATTTTCCTATATGTAAAGTCTTCCACGAATTCGTAGGCTTTGTAAGGATACGATGAAAGCCAAAAAAGGAGGTTAGAGAATTAGGGTACACTTGTCAGCCCAAGAGGCGCTTTGTAAAGTTATAAATAGAAGGTTAGAAGGAGTAGAGAAGGACTTTTTTGGCAGGGAAAAGAAGCTTCTTAGCTTGTACGAACTATTTTGTAACTAGCTCCAAGAAAGCGATTTTTCCTAATAAAGAGCCTAGAGAGGACGTCGTTTGCCTTAAATGGATGTTGGATGTTTGCTGGATTATTCTTGTGGCGTTCATATCTTGCAGTGAGATATTTCTTTGTTGTTCAGAATTATTTCTGTGTTGAATGAGCTTACTATTTTTCTGTGCAATGATGTTTCTCCTAACATGAGTAATAGAGTGCTTTCATATGGATTAAAAGCTATCTTTTATATCTTTAAATCTCTTGTTGTAGATGTATCTTTATGATTTAATGGTTATCTATTGATCTTTAGATATTTCTTTCAGCACATTGCTCATATTTACATTTTGCTCCTTGCAAGGATAGATTAGATTTATTTCAGTCTTATTTACAGATTTGTTTCAAGCTCTGCATTTAGATAAAATTAGCTTAGGCACTTGCACATCATTTTAACAATAAAATCAAAAAGAATGGTGGATCGGGCCATAACCGGTGTAAGAGAAAGCAAATCTAGTGGTAGCCAGAACCGTTAACCGGATGGATTCCCCATACCAAATGGTAGACGATCTAATTGGGATAGTTTACCAGGGAGAATCCCTTTCTGTTTGATGCTGCGATCTTCGGGGCATCAACAGGATCCTTCAACACAGCTGGGCTCTATGCAAGATGCTTCGATGCTTCTTCAATCCGAGGACACAAGTGAGTAAGATGATCTTCCCCACAAAGCTTACAAGGAAATTTCACCTTACGCCTAGGTTTACGATCATCGCCAGCATTTCCACCTTCTCGAGGAGGGTTGGAATTCTCCTTACGAGGGGTATTGCAATTGCTATTTTTGTTCCCATTGTTTCCACCCTTATGGTTATTTCTCCCCTTCTTATTACCACCAGGCTGTTGGTTACCCGATGGGTTTGTCATTTGCACAGTGTGTACATTGGACGATGGGGTGGAAGTGGACAAGTTGTGAACCTTTCCGGGAATAGACTAGTTAAGCGACAAATTTTGCATTTGATTAGCCACCAAATCTATAGGGAGAGTACTTGCGGATCCCATAATGCCATTGGCATGCGGTCCAGGAACTGTCTTGGGCTCATGTCGTGTTCGCAGTGTGTCAGGAATAATGTCATACAAAATGCCAGATTGAGAGTATAGTAAATATAACTGCTAGACTTTTAAGATGGCTTGTTCCTCAATCATAATACTAGACATCGAAACATCCTTAGCAATATATGGAATTAAAGACTTGAGAAACCATTCCAACAGAAAATCTAGAGGAATGTTGACTTTCACTAATCGCTTTCGTCGACACCACTCTTGAACGTGGTCAGAAATATGTGTGGCCTTATTCTGATGGAAGGTAGACAAAATTTCAGTACCAGTATTGTAACGAACCGACAACTGGAAATGATCCAAGAAAACCAAAGCGATCTCATTGAATCCCCTATAAGTGTTCCCAGGAAACTCAACATACCACTTCCCAGCTTCCCCCGTGAGGGTGCGTTGAAATAGTCATAATTAAACGAAATCGTGATTCAATGAGTTGGAAGAGCACCAAAGGTGAAACATTGTGACATGATCACCCGGGTCCTCACCATCTTTCCCTTCGAACTTAGGAATGTCCAAAGGAAGCTTGGTATGAACCAGAGGCCAACTAGGGTTGTGACACACTGGATCATTCGTGAGCTTCGAAAGATCTAGAAGATTCAAATGTGCAAGGAACGGGAGCTGCAGCTAGAAAGCTTGATTATAAGCTCCCATAAAAGGTTGATGGTAAGAACCTCAAGGATAAGAAGGACCAAATGATTGACCATGAGCATTAAACTGCTGATTATATGGACCTGTCTGACCATAAGCGTGACCATGGACATAAGGTTGATAACCTCCTTCTCCCTGACCCGTGTGAGAGTAAGCAGGTATATATGTGTTTTGAGCACCATATTAAGGTAGGTTTTACTGGTGGCCAGCACTGATTGTATTGTAGTTAGGGTTGCCACCATAAGTATGGGACATATACATACTATTCATAGCGGGAACCGTGTTGTAATAACCATGATGGTAAGGTATGTTCCCACCCCCAGCATAAGCATTAGGATTAGCGTGAGCAATTGTGTGGTGACCATAAGCATGAGATGTATTCCCAACCCCACATTGGTGTTACTAGCAGCAGGAATGGTGGCATTGTTACCATGAGTATGAGGTATATTCCCACCTCCTACATTAGCATTACTAGTAGCGACAGTGGACGAAAAAGTATGTGGTATATGTCCACCCCCGTGATTGGGAGGAATGTTAACGTTCGCGAAAGTGGTCCTAGGTTGATGGGTAGTAGAATGTGTGCTAGGTGGTGGATGGTGAGTTGGGTTGCGAGCAATGTTCCTATTAGGTTGGGTATCCCTAGGAGGTGGCCGTCTTCCAACATTAGCATTGTTAGGAGGAATGTGGCCAGTACCCATACTATGTGTGTGAGTGGACAACGTGGTGCCCCCAGCAAGGGTATTTCCCCTAGTGGGTGCAGTGTTGCTAACACCATGACTAGTGCCAGTGTGACTATCGAAAGCAGTGGAAGGATCAACTGTGTTGTAATTAGGCATACCATATGAGAACGTGGTAGGGCTGATCGTAGGACCTGTGTCATCATTTAACTATGGAATCTCGTATAAATAATTATGTGGATATGAAGGATCGAATGGATCGTCCTTGGGTGGATCTGGACCAAACAAACTAGGTTGAGTCTCGAGTGGATCCGGGCCAAAAAAACTAGGTTGGGTCTCAGGTGGATCACCCCCCCATGCCTCACGAGGAGTAGGGGTGTATGAAGTGTGTTCGACTCTACCCAATGGATTCATAGGGATTTCTCCTATGTCAGAGTGTGCAGCCATCATGACGTCTAGGACGTATGTTTTGTAAGAATCCGAAGACTCGGAGGGAGCCCACCGGCGTCCCCTAGCTACACGGCATGAAATATCGGCAAGTTGTAAACCAGCCAACCGACGGGATTGGCGGAGAGTAGGACTCCGCGCCACGATATCTCTAAAGAGAATATAAAATCACAGCATCCCCTAACGACCAAACTATCAATCAAAAATAGTAAATCAAGAGCACACACCTAGAGAAACTACAACCAAGAGCAAACAAACAGAGTGGCTAAATGAGCTCCCAACACTAGAGCCGGTATGTCTCACCTAGGAGAGGCTTGAGACTCCCAAACTCCAGCCGGAGGTAACAAAATCAGTTATAACGACCCCCAGACTTCACTACGTGCACAGGGTCAAGTCCCTATACAACTGCAACTGTGTTGTTTGACCCCTATCTGACTCAAGACACAAACAGTATAACCACTGCAAGTACCCTATGCGATACCTAGGTAAGGAAACTATGGTCACCGCAATATAACCAATGCTCAAGGGGATAGTCGCAGGGTGGATCCGTCGTATGGGTAGGGTAGCTAAGCCCGAAGCACAATAGGACGAATCTCCGGTACCCCCAGATACGAACAAACCCTGGAAATATCTCCCACTTTCAGCTGGTATTGGAGGGATATCTCCGCAACCAACCTCCTGTGACCTCGTGCTTAACTCTGGTCTAAGTAGAGCTTCTTGAGAACACCGATGTATACCATGGATTTCACCACTCCCTGGTCAAACACATAATGTTTTGTCTAGTAGTCTTGGATTGTTTACTCACAATGATCTATTCCAAGACTCTAAACCTATGCTAGTTGGTGTACCCTATAAATAAAATCGTTCTAATCAATTTTAAGATTAAGGGTTAATTTTAATGGTTGTGGTTACTCAAAGGATATGGTCATGAAAATAGTGATGTATATAACTCAATAGAATGCAAAATCGTCAAACTCTAGACTCATCTATCCAATAAAAACAATGCCACTAACATGCAAAATCAATCCAACGGTTTCGAAATAAAAATGCAACTCTTTTATATTTTCAATGCACAAGCAGAACCTAAATGAAAGCAGGAAGCACTCAATGCAAAATGCAGTGCATAAAAGTAATTTTTTTTGTTTTGTATTTTCACTTATAAGCAAAAGGAAAATGCAAAACTTATTTTTGTATTTTTCAATATAATGAAATGAAAAATGCAAGCAAAATCTCATTATTCAGTTACATACATGCAAGGGAGATCACCCAAACAACCGAGCAGATCCTAAATAGTAAGACTCAACCAATCGAATGAGCTACAAAATCAAAAGTGGGTAAAAACCAATGAGGCTCAAAACCAAGAGAAAAGAGGAGTTTTGGTCACAACCAAGGCTTGGAACAATCAGGAACAAGGCCAAAGAAGACTCATGAACACTAAGAATCAACCCAGCAACAACCAAAGGTCACAAACAAATCACCTCCGTATTTGTACGCTATTGTCTAAGGAATACCTGCGGGTACCTGCGTGTAGACAGATGCGGGTAGACACGGGCAGAGCTAAGCTCACCCGCAGGTAGGGAAAAGAAAATGAATAGAGAAAGAGTCCAATGGCTCAGAAAAAGGGTTTTTTCTATAAAGTATCCTAACGGCCAATCAATAACACAGAGACTCGACACACAGCAACTCTAAATAAGGACTAATGCCTAAAAATCCCCAAAAATGGATGTTTTCCCCAACGGAGTCGCCATTTCTGTGTTGGAGAAAACTTCCTATGGCTTGGGGTGGACCACAACAGACAGCTGACTACCATAAATTAACTCAATTCTCAGTGCTATTCTATATAAATGACAATGCTAAGATAATGAAGAATATAACCAACCTCGATCCAAACATTTGATGTAGATCTCGATTGGAGCTTTCAACTCGTGCACTTGAACCTGCAAATTAGTCTTGACAGCCAATATACAACAAGTGCATATAATATATAAACGACATCAACGTCATCAATAGCAACGGTCCATGATATTATAAGTAAATGAAACCCAATGTAATATAAACAACATTCACAACATTAATGGATGAGAATATGAGTATTTCTATTAATAAATAACAAGAAGTACAGTGTGATATGACCTCTTGCCGGCAACCAATCTGAACCAAGATCTGGGTCAATCCACTTGTACCTCCACCACTTCAATCCTCCATGAAATGGCAATCTCAAACTATGATAGGAGTTTGGAAGGTGAACATAAAGGGTTCACGACTACAAGGATCAATGAGTGTAGACTCAAGATAGGGCAAAAATCCACTAGAGTTCTCTTGCTCTCCTTTCTCCTCCCATCCATAAGCCATAGGTGATCAATATACAGTCCTCCCAAAGGTAAGTGAAAGGACACATCGAGGCGTTTCGGGGCAAATGGAGGGCCAAAAGTCACCCTATGACCGCTTTTGGGGAGTAAAAAGTAATTAACTAGTGATTTTTACCATTTTACATGCTACCCACGGGCTATAGTAATGCAACTCGTGGGTACGCCCACTACAGTGATGCAGCTAGCGTATAGGGGAAAAAATAGGGAAAATAGTGTGTCTGAAGGATATAAAGTGGATCTGAGTCAGTAAAATGGACCCTGCAGGACAAAGAGTGCTGATGCGCACAAGGTGGAAGATTACGTTGTAACACACATGAATGTAGCAGGAGCATTTGTTAAACCAAAAGGAAGCACTGTAAATTTATAATTCCTTATCTGGTTCTGAATGTTTTTTTACAAATGTCTTCATCTTTAATACGTATCTGGTGATATCCAAATCTCAAATCTATCTTAGAAAATATTCTTGCGCCTCTTAAACGATAAAAAAGATCATCAATTCTAGGTAGAGGATACATGTTCTTAATTGTGGCTTTGTTTAAATGCCTATAGTCTACACACAATCTAAGTGTGCCATCCTTCTTTCTTACAAAAATAACTAGAGCATCCCAAGGTGATATACTAGGCCGTATATACCCTTTCTTCAGCAACTCCTCAAATTGCATCTACAATTCTTTTTAACTGTGAAGTACCCATTATCTATGGTGCTTTTGAAGCTGGCACAGTTCCAGGCATCAAATCGATTGTGAAATCGATATCCCTCTTGGGTGGTAACCCAGGAACTTCATGAAATACATCATCAAATTCATTCAACACTAGATATTCTTCCAAACTTGATTCTTTTTCAGTAGACAACTCTTCTACCAGAAAAGCATACAACTAGCACCTTTTCCTGATACACTTCTTCATTTGCAAAACTTAAATCTATCTTAAGGATATAGGTCTGTGAATGCCTCTTATTTGTAATTTATTGCTGCCATCATCATTCAAACATGTAATAACTTTACTATGGTAGTCCAACACAACAAAGTGTTTCTCAAGCCAATCCATACCGATCAGCAAATCATATGATCCAAGAGGAAGAATGTCCAAATCGGTACAAGTTTGGTTTCCATTCATTTCAAAACAACAACTTTTGACCATAGTTGTGATCTTCCTCTTCATACTAGTTTCCAATTGAACCATTCTGAACTTAGACAACTTATGAGTCATCAATTTACACTTTTCAACCAAGTTAGTATTAATATAGCTATAAGAAGCTCCATAATCAATTAAAATTGAAATAGGCACATCATTTAGTTTACCTTCAATCTCGATCATAGAATATTGATGATCATCTTGGCGATTATCCAAGCCTGCATAGATGCGAGGAACACTTCTTGCAACATCGCCAATAGTAGAAGCTTCTTGCATACTATATACATTGGTTCCCTTATTTCTTCTTTCAGGACATTTGCTTAAGAAATGGTCACCACCACATCCCCAACATTTACCTTTGGTTGCTTTCTTTTTTCTTGAAGAATTACCCATCTTGGATTCTTCTTTCGGTATCGGTGGTTTAAAATAACAGTAGGTGTCCTTATTTGTATCCAGAGGCTTAAACCCCTTTCTTCTCTGATCTTGCCTCTCTTCCAGCTTACCTCTCCAAACATTTTTCACTTCCTTCCTATGTTTTCCTTGCTCATACAAGCAACTAGCCTTTCAGAAGCAATCCTTCAAGGTGCTAGGTTCATCATAAGTCAATCTATCCCTATAACATGCAGGAAAGCCACTGATAAAACATTGTACCTTCACCTTTTCATCCTTGATAAAATCCACATAACCCAACAGCTCCAAGAATTTCTTTTCATAGTCCTCCATGGACATATTTCCCAATTTATGCTCAAAGAATTCTTGTGTCTTTTTATCATAGTACTTTTGTGAAAGATATTCTTTCTTGAATAGGTTTTTAGAATTTTCTCCAAGAAATCTGCTTCTCATCCAATTCTTCCACTTGTTTAAGTTGTTTCCACCATTTATAATCCCTTCCTTGAAAATTATATACTACAATTCATGCTTCTTGGTTTTCTGAGTAGTCATGTAAATGCAAATACTTGTTCATTTCCATAAGCCATAGCTCTGCATCATCACCAGACTTCTCTCCATCAAAGGTCGGAGGTTTTAGTTTTTTGAGTTCGCCTTCAAGCATTACATCATGCTTTCTCTTTCTATGCCTTCTAGGATATTTAATCTGCTGGTTATTTTTATACCCATGAGAACTTTCATCAGTTTTATGATGTGAATGTGATTTCATTGTGTTTTCTTCTCTTTCCTGAGAGAAGCGATACCTATTCATGGATTCTTCACCTCTTTCCACATTGGAAGTGACTTGTTGCATCCGATTTTGCAGCTGAGCCAAATTCTGCAGTAATTGTTGGTTAATTTGGTTCTGTTGTTCCAAACTTTGCAAAATTATTTCGTTTCCAAACTGCAAACGCCTCAAATTTTGCACAAAATCCATGGTCTCTGACCCACTTTGGTGACCATTGGATTCGTTATGTTGTTCTTCACTGTCGATTCCTTCCCCAAAATTAGAGAATTCGGGATCCTCTACCATCTCTTCGATTCTGATTGCATGTCTTTACTAACAGTCTACAATTCCAATGACCGAATATTCCTGTATAATGCTAGCAATCTGAAATTTTTCAAGGATTATTAGTCTCAAAATTAACTACAACATATATTCGAATATGTCTTTAGGAAAATAATTTCAATTATAGAGGCCCGAGAGTTGCAACTGGCATTTTGATACTAAACTGTAACGTACCCCACGTTACACATATACATATCTACGATGTATGAGACTATAAAAATGATATTTTATCTACACATACACATAATTACAGTGTAAGCCTATGCAATTAAAACAATTTCCTTTACACGCCCAATTAACAACTTTATTATTCTCGCTAGTTTCCCATAAACATAATTCAAACACAGGGAGCCAGAAACATATCAGAGTTTAATTCTATATTTTCCTAACTCTCAGTGAAAACTAACAATCCCTTAGCAGGGTGAAGGATAATTTATAAGCAAACATTGGAAAGACTTAGAGTTAGAAGACATATCAAGCTTGCTGAGTCAGCAATGTAAAACAACCTTATTCATGGGAAAACATCGAATCATGCATTCTATCATTATACCTAGATTTATGTCTATAATTCTATGAGCAAGACATGAACTTTCTATTCATAAAAAGGTTATGACAGCATAGGAAAACATGAGGTGCATAATTAAGTATAACCAACTCATCATTCACATACCAAATTAATACAACAGATAGCTTATGCAATTGAAAGAAAAATCATACATGAATACAACCTTCTAACAGGATTAACATAGCATATTCATGGCTTACATTTAATTATACATTCATTCCATAGATTGAACATATCAAGCATAATTAAACACCTGAATTTTATAATTCATACACAAATACTTATATGAAATTCACATGAATGTGGCAACTGGCTGCATGTGATCCACATTCCACCCAACCTTAGAACTTGTCCATCTTGTACTATTTCAACTCCCAAGTTCACCCCCAAGCCGAGATCTAGACATTAACCAGAGATATCTCACCAATTTTCCCCAACTCACTCTCAAAGTCTCAGGTGGAAATAACAGGATAAAGATATACACAGGGTTCAACAAACAGTAGTTTGGAAACCAATTTCTCGTCAAATCTGCAATTGACCCACCTAAGTTCCTTCCCAAAACGCACAGCGACACACTTCACAGCAAACGTTGGGAATCCTCTGGGTCTCATGCTTCATTTCCAATTGACTGGTTAATTCAACCAAGGAATTCATGGCCAGTTCGGGTTATCTCAGCATAACAAATTTCAGGTTATCTCTGCAATTCGGTTCAGGTTCGTCACAGGGAATATCTCCCAGTTTTCTTCACTCTCCGAGAACTCCAAACACACAGTAATACACTTCACTGTCCCTATCTAAAACTCCTCTCAGATTTTCCACACTATTCTTGCTCTCAGCAGACACTTCCTTGTGCTCTGCGTGCATTCTCTAGACCGCCTCCAGACTGTCGTTTCCCCCCGCCCAGGCTCAGCGAAGCATTCCCCATTCCCCACTAATGTCTGGATCAACAAGGAAACCCCGTGTCCTCCTTTGGGCGCCCACGTGGTGGTACCAAAGGAACAAGTTCCCTTCCCCAACCTTAATCATGATTAACCACTTAATCATAACATTAAACAATATTTAATAATATATAATTGTTAAATACCCCCATTGAGTTTAAGGCTTAGAAGTATGGGTTTTGGGATTTATCATAAGATTTATAGAACAAGGGTTTAGGGATCAAGATACATAAGTCAACATTACCCCCTCACAACCCTTGTTTAATATCTGGATCGTCTCTTCAGTGTATTGCTCCTCGTGCAGCCAACTGGTGTTTTTATTAAAATATTATCATGCTATGTAAATACTCATAGCTTCAATGTTCAATTACAATAACAGCCCTAACCTGGGCCAGGGGGTGTTACACGAGTAGTAGAACTGAGTTTTGTCAGCTCTTGTAGGTATGTTTAGGTAGGGCCCACATGGTAATTCTATCCACAAGAACCCGGTCTAGGTATTTCCCAAGTTGACCCCTTAGTGCATAAATAACATTGCCTCTTACTAATAAAAACCCTAGTTTATGAAATCGTCCAACAAGACAAGTTCTGGGGCATGGAACCACGAGGGAGAGGCACTTCTAGCACTATTTCAATGTATGAAATCCAATGGAGTTGGAAGTTCACCAATCTAAGCCACCGTCATCATTCTATGTCCAGTTTTAACTCACAACCTAAAGCCTTTCAAGGACACATGGTGAATCCATGCACAAGGCATAAAACCTGAACCGAGCAACAGAACCAAGTTCCATAACCTCCTGCACTTTTTTTTGGTTAGGCCCCACATGGGAACACTTCCGATAGTATCTCGGTCGAGGTATTTCCCAAGTTGACCCCTTAGTGCAAAAATTGCATTGCCTTTTATTGACCTAAACCCTGGCTTCTAGGATCATCATACAAGACAACTTGTGGGTGTTGAAGAATATAACTTCAGAACATATTCTTATTTGTATTATTTTTATTGTACTTCCTTCGAGAAATATTCATTTTGTATTTGATTATGTAAAAACCCTAAAAGAAATCATGTAAAGTAGTCAAGTCGGCTCATTGGGTAAACTGCCCCAAACAATGGGAAGAACTACCCTGGTCAGTTCAGCCCAGTTATGAAAAGTCAGGTTAGCCCAGTTAAGTAAAGAGAATAGTTTTGTGACAAGGATAAATAGGGTGGCACCTAGCTCATTTGGTGCATCATCTCACTAAAGCAAGTTTACATGAGTAGTAGTAGAAAGGCAAGTTTGCTTGGGAGAAAGAGTAGTTGCATTGAAGACATATTTTCTTCGGGTTTCTATTATGTCTTGTTCTCAGGTTATTGTACAATATTGAAATTGTACTTTCTGATGAATCTATATTCAAGAATTTTTGTTGGTTTTTTCCCATGAGAGGGTTTTCCTAGGGTAAATATTTGTTCTCTCTTGTTATGATGTGCATTTCTCTCTTTCAGTGATCCTATTGTATAGGTTTATTGTGATAATAATATAAATTGTTTCAATATATAACATAACCATACTGGAAGTATGAAAATTCTAACATGGTATCATAGCTATCCTGAAAGAAAACATTGTGCATCTGCAACTGTCGGAACTGAAAACTAGGGTTTCTCTTTCCGGAGGATTTTCACCACAGTTTGGCTGAAAAAGAAGGTCAAGGAAACTCACCCTAGGAGGACGCATTTTTCTGTGGAGGAAGAATTTTGATCAGAGAAATTTCATTTTTGGGCCTACCACTACTTCTCGGGAAAACTAGGCATCAATATTTTGGAAGAACTGTCCATAGTTTCGGAAGAATAGTACCTTTGCTCAACTCGCATTAGGGAGGCACATCTTTCCCTCCTTTCAGTTTGTCAAGATCCCAAAATTGAAAAATTAGGGTTTCTCTAACAAACCCTATGTCATCCTAAAGTCATATCTCAGAAGACATTGAATCAAACACTTGATTGGATCATCTCAATTGGTAACGCCTACTATCTCTATTTCCATTTGAGGTTCTCATTTTATCAAAATGACGAAATATACCAAGATTGAGGATAAGCTTGAAGGAGCGGATAACTTTTGTGCCTAGAAGTATAGAGTTATGCTCATTCTAGAAGAGAATGAGTTGGACAATTATATCAAAGAATAAGTTGTGGATCTAGAGGGAGATGAAGACAAAGCCAAGAACAATAAGAACTTGATTAAGGCCAAGAGGATCATTGTTGATTCCATCAAGGATCACTTGATCCCCCACATCCCATCTCTGTAAACTCCGAAATAGATGTTTGATGCACTGAATATATTTTTTGAAGGAAAGAAAATTAATATAAATATGACCTTGAGAACTCAACTCAAGGGTGTGAAGATGCAAAGTTGTGAAAGCATTCAATATTACTTCACAAGGGTCTCCCATATCAGAGATCAACTGGAAGATATTGGAGATCATGTTGAGAATGCAGAACTTGTAATGACCACCTTGAATGGTCTTCCAAGATCACGGGAGTCATTTATTCAAGGAATATGTTCTAAGAAGAAAGTTATCAAATTTAGTGCACTTTGGGAAACTGGAACTCGGGAAGAAACAAGGATTGAAACCAGAGAAGAGAAGTTAGGCGAAGAAGATAATCAAGCTCCGGCAGCTCATGCTAAGAGAAGCAAAAAATAAGATCATCATCACAAGTCTATAAGATTCCAAAAGGGTCAAATACCTCCCATATATTACTCAAACTTCAAATGCTACAATTGTGATGAGATGGGACACATTGTAAGAAATTGTCCTAAGAATAAATGCAACAAGAAAGGAAGAAAGAATATACATCATGCTCATGTTGCAAAGGATGATGAACCAGAAAAGAAGAAAGTAAGGGAATATTCTTCAAGTGATGAAGAATATGTATTGAACTTTTGATGTTACAATATTAATTGGAGAGCAAGAGGGAGGCTTGCACAAATTAAGAGGAAAATCAAATCAAGCATTGGTTCATGACACTATGGAACCAAGTACACTACAAGGCTTTACCGACAAGTCTACTTGAGATCCAAACAAAACATGAAGGCACATGCAAAGGATGTGTACAAGGAAAGAATGTGAAGAGCTCATGTTCAAGAAGTGATATCAAAGCAAAGGAGATATTGAATATAGTACATGGGGACCAACAATAAAGACTTCAAAAATTTCCAGACTAGACGAAGAAGAAGATCAAGGTCTTCAGAATCAGATGATGAAAGCAGAGTATGCTTCCAGAAACTCTAGTAACTTCTACAAGGAGGCAGAAACCAAGAGGGAGCCTAAAAAACACATGACAGATAAGTATTTAATGTCAATTGAATTTCCAATTATCTTTAAAGGGTATTGTTCATAACAATTACATGTAGATTTGTGATACAGTTTTCTTTTATGCACTTATATATGACTAAGATTGACTAGCAGTAGGCTCATGTAGTGCATGTTATGGGTAAGTGTCCTATAGTGCTGCACAACATCTCATGAGTCCTAGATGGAGCTAGTCTAGGATGAAACCTCTTTGCTAACATGTTGAGACCAATGCACACTCTTAATAGTATGCTCTAGTATAGATGGAAGGCATTTAGATAGTTACCATGTGTATACATGATATGAATGCGTGTTGTGATAAAGCATTGGCTAAGATGCATTGGTTACATGACTATGTGAATTATGCATGAGAAGTTGTCATTACATGGAATGTTACTAATCATATGAATAAATTGTTCTTGTAGGAAATATCGTACGCAGTGACCTACAAGAGAAGGATGATAAGACTTGCTATGGAAGGCATTTAGATAGTTACCGTGTGTATATGGGATATGAATGCGTGTTGTGATAAAGCATTGGCTAAGATGCATTGGTTACATGACTATGTGAATTATGCATGAGAAGTTGTCATTACATGGAATGTTACTAATCATATGACTAAATTATACTTGTAGGAAACATCGTATGCTATGACCTACAAGAGAAGGATGATAAGACTTGTTCCAAAGAACAAGTGATGAAGGTTCAACCAAATTTACAAAATCAAGAATACTATAGAATTACAAGGCAAGGTTCATGGTTTCTATCAGAAATAGGGAGTCGATTGTGATGAGACGTTATTACTCCTATAGCAAGTTACACTTAAATTAGAGCTATACTTGTGATATTTGCAATGATGAAGTGGAACGAACACCAAATGGACATGAAGACTACCTTCCTGGATGACGTAGTAGAAGAGGAAGTGTATGTGGAGTAGCCACTAAGATCTGAGACACATGACAGGAAGACTCATGTGTGCATATTGAAGAACGACTTGTACGGTTTGAGACAGGAACCCAGGACGTGGTGTGGTAGAATTGAGATGAGATGCAGTAGAGATACTGAAAAAATTTGGGATGATGGATTGAGAGAACATGGCTACACCAATGGAATCGAATTTGAAGTTGTTGTGTGACACTTCTTCAGATATTGTGGATTCCAATGTATAAATACAGATGATTGGTTTGTTGATGTACTTGACAAACATGAGGCCATATTTATGCTTTGTGGTGAACACATTGAGTCAGTACATGTTAGAGCCGAGTTGTGTTCACCTAGTTGTAGCAAAGCATGTGTTGAGGTACCTAAGGGGCACGGTTGATTATGGCCTTAGATATGCATCAAATTAAAGGATTAACCTACAGGGTTATGTTGATGCGGATTGGGCTAGTAATGTCACAAATAGAAAGAGCACATCAAGGTGTTGCTTCAGTTTAGGATCTGGTATGATCTCTTGGTTCAGTAGGAAGCAGAAGAGTGTGGCACTTAGTATAGCCAAAGTAGAGTGTATGGAAGCTTGTTCGAAAAGCTATGAAGCAGCATGGCTTCGGAGGTTGCTTGTAGTTTTTTTCGATCTCGAGTTAAAGGCGACTTGTATTCTCTGTGACAACCAGAGTTGTGTGAATTTTTCTAAGAACTTGGTAACCAGAGTTGTGTGAAGTTGTCTAAGAACCTAGTGTTTCATGACAAGTCCAAGCACGTCGAGATCAGGTATCACTATAGCCAGGATATGGTGTAGAAGGGAGTAGTGATGCTCCAGTTTATAGCAATAGAGGAAAAAATAGCCGATGTGTTGACCAAACCTCTGTCGAGAGTGAACTTTGAGTACTTCAAGGACAAGCTTGGGGTGGTCGATATCAAGATGGAATATAGCACAGATGAGGCACAAGCAGTCATAGGTCATGTGACGTAATTGAGTTTCTTGGGAATATCCACGTGAGATGTGATAAGGTAGTAGGTATTCATGGGTTATGTGACGTAGTTGATTCTCCTAGGGTACGAGATGATTTGGATATGTGGTGAGGTAACGCAGATGGTTGCAGTGTGCAACGTAAAGTACGATCTTGGGATGGACCCACCGAATGGCTTGCTCGGTTCATGAGAGAGGGCCGATAGCTACATCTAGTATGAAAAATGTCTAGCTCTGTAGAGATGCATCTAGTATGAAAAAGGACTGGCACTACAAAGATAGCTACATCCATTATGAAAGAGGACGGGCTCTGTAGAGATACATCCAGTATGAAAAAGGACTAGCTCTGTAGAGTTGCATCCAGTATGAAAAAGGACTGGCACTACAAAGATTGTTACATCCAACATGAAAAAGGGTTGGCACTATAGAATATTACATCAAGCATGAAAAAGGGTTGGCACTGAAGAGGTTTACATCCAGCATGAAAAAGGGTTGGCACTACAGAAGTTTTCATTTAGCATGAAAGAGGGATAACACTGCAAATATTGTTGATGTATATGTAACTTTGGAATGTATTTCATACATGTATGTTGTGTGTACTCCTATAGAGATGGTATTATTCCTCTATACGGAAGTGTCGTCATTTATATTGTAAGTGTCGTAACTTATACTTGATGGGTTATTAGACCACCTTGTTAGAGTTGGCCATGTATAAGTCATGTGGGTCAAAGGGTTATTAGACCACCCTATTGGGGGTCGGCCATGTGGGTCGAAGGGTTATTAGACCACCCTATTGGGGGTCGGCCCAGTTAGCATTATGTTATGTGGTTAAGTTCGAGCCTACATGATTTATGTAAAAGGCAAGTCAAGTCAAGTATAAATAGAGTGCGAGAGGCACTCTATTTTATCACTCACTACTCACTCATGCACTCAAGGAGAAGTGGTGCACTTATGGAGGAGGAGGATCTGCTGCTCGGATATGTCTATCTCTTATGTTTGGGTTGTATGATTTCTCTATCTATCTCTGAGGAAGTTATTGGGGTTTTTCACCTTTATGGTTTTCCCCAAGTAAATCTTTATGTCTCTTGTGTGCTTGCATTATTGTCTCCATGATTGATATGCTGTAGATATGCTGTACATGTTGTTCTCTCAGTTAAGATCCTATATCAGATTGAAGTAAATTCTAAAAATTTAACATGGTATCAGAGCTAGCCTGAAAGAAGGCATGATATGGCATGTATGACACTTATGATGCTAGGGATTGATATAGCAAAAACCAGTCATCGTAGCACTTTCGCTATAAATCCGTTTTGGCGAAGTTTTCGGATCTGAAATTTTTACAGGTCGAAGATCAGATCTCCATGTCCCTTGTGTCCAAAGGAAAACCTCTAATTCATTGTAATTTGTGATTTATTATATGTACAATATAGGGTTTCTGCCTCTTCTAGATCTGAGTCAAAATCAAGTCACCTTGGGAAAAAGGTCATAACTTGGGCTAGGAAGCTCCAAATGAAATTTCATAAAAAGTGACAAGTAGTACACAGACTTTAATATCTTGGGAAATTTTTTCAGAGGCCGAAGTTGAACCAGTGACACGTGGCACACCGTACAAGTTCGCTCTCCTGTATTATCCCATAAACAGGTCACGTTGTGACACTTGGCATAACTCTCTCTAAGAGAATCCAATTGAGGTAAGACCTGTTGGGATGGAAAGCTAACAGGTCGAGCTATCTCAGGAAACTTTTTGAGACCCTTTGGATTGAAAAGTTAGGAGTTACACCAGAAACAATCAGGTACATATTTCTATCAAAACATAATTATTTTTTAGTACCTTCATTCATTGCTTCCGGAATTTAGGGCTTCGGAGAAAGTCAGAATTTTTGTAATCAGAGACCACAGCTGGATGCCACTCATCAAAATATAAATTTAGATACCAAGATCAGAATTTTTGGTTGGGCAGAAGGCCGGGCTTGATCAAACCCCAGTTCGGGACTTTGATCGGAAAGATGGAAAATTAGGGCTTTTGCAAAAATTGGAATTTTGGAAATCTGTGACCACGGCTGGAAGCTCCTCAGAAAATTCAAAGCTTAGAGATTTGAATCAAATATTTTTGGTTGGGTGAAGCTCCGGGAAACTCAAACCCTAATCCAGGGTCCTCCCTAGTGAATCCAAAAATCTAAAAGACAATTTCAAGGGGTGAAACTTTGCAGTTTTCAAATTCTGAATATACCAACTTGATCAGCTTATCAAGGCGCATATTTCTATCCTTTCAGAAGTTTGAAATTCAAAGTTTGAATTTTTGGGGTTTCTCTAACAAACCCTAATACAACTCCAGATCCAGTTCCTACAAATCAAGTGGATTGGTTTAATCCTAGAAGAGGATGGATTGGTCACCTGCATAAGTGAAGAAGTTCCTGTTTCAGAGGGAGATGAGGCTAAGGCCTTACATAAGAAGCTTTCAAGCAATCTCGACAGGTATGACTCATCCAGGTATGTCTCGAGATTTGTTCATGATTAAGTTTATGATATGTTTGTCTTCATGTTATTACAGTTAAAACAATCTTGATTTTAGACTTGTCGTAACACCTTAACAAAATTATGAATGCATTCATTAGAGTGTTGACACTTATGATTGTACTAATGCATTATGGTGTTGTATGAGGTTTATGTTGTCCGCTAACATGAAAGGTACACCAAGAAAGACAAATCATGTTCTAGTTCAAGATCATGATGACATGAAGACAAAGATTCATCCATTGTCATGGATCACATAGAGGATCCATTTACAAGGTATGTATAACTTGGTTCTATAATGGTTAACCTATGAGATATGCAGGTTACCAGCACAAGTCACTGAAGAGAACCAGAAGACATTAAGCGGGTATGTTAGACATAACTAGATAGCATGCTAATCCAGGTATGTTTTCCTATATCAAGCTAGAATCCTACCTTGTGTTAGGATCTTATATTGTTGTGTTGTTGATAATGATTATTCATGAAGTCATAGGTTTGAATAGTCATGGTTGTATGCATATTATGTTTCTTACCATAATTGATGATATGACTAACCAGAAGAATCATGAAGGTATAGGTTTGAGTAATCACGGGTTTTATGCATATTATATCTCTTATCTTGATTAATGATTTAACTAACCAAAAGAGTCCTATGATCAAATAAGAATAAGTATGAATAAAAGAAGACTTCCTTGAAACCTTGAATACTAATGTTTATTATCTGTGTTTGAATTGATCCTGACTATACATGCTTGAGATTATTGTGTTTTGATAATATTAAGATTATACTAATAAATGTGTGATTATGTATGAGACCTCAAGGATAACACAATGATGATACTAATAAGCATGCATAGTGATTAAGGATGGATGTAAGTTCAAGGACAGGTAATCCAGGAAGCAAAGATCAAGAGGGAGCACACTCTAGTTGTTCCTGCAAGAAAGCAAAGGAGCACACTTCAGTAGTTTTTGCAAGGATGCAGATATTCAGAGGGAGTTGACCACTTCTCACAATCCACATAAGAATGGAGTTGCAGAAAAGAAGCAAAGACTGAGAGGGAGTCAACCCAACAAACAAACAAAGATAAGTATTTGAATTGTCATTACTTGCATATTTTATTGTTTAAATAATACTATTCAATAGTGTATATACTGATGTTCCTAGAATTAGGTTGTGTATTATGCATATTAGAATAGTTGCATTGATGAACAGTATACTACTAATATGCATGGGTAAGTGGCCTATGGCACTGTACAATATTCCATTCCTACTTATCTATAATGAAACCTCTTTGCTGACATGTTGGGAGTTGTGCACACTCTTAACAATGTTCTGGTAGAGATTGGAAGGCATCTAGAAAGTTACGAGATATGGATAAATGTTGTATTGAAGCATTGGCTAAGATAATTGCATGACTGTATGACATATTTCTTTATGTGTAAGAATTTGTTCTGAAAACTATGAGATGTTTTCTAATCATGCAATTTAACTTTTTGGGTAGGAAAGATCGTATGCCATCACCTACAAAAGAAGAACTACAACATTTGTTCAACAACAAAATTATCTATTGAAGATATTGAAGTTCCCAGGATACGGAAAGAATGCCATGATCCGTCGATCATGAAGAACGATATTTGGGATGCGATCCCAAGATCTAAAGGGAAGTTTGTTATGACTTCCATATGGATCTATCATATCAAGCATGTTGTAGATGGCAGCATAGAGAAATATAAAAGTGATGAAATAGAAGATACACCAGATGGATTTCAAGACAGCTTTCTTGAATGGTGTAGTCATATATGTGTGTAGAACTTGGTATGGTAGGATAGATAGCTTTCTATCTAGTTTGGGCTTTACCAAGAATAAAGAGGATTCCAACCTTTTCTACAAGGTTGAGGAAGGCAATCCAGTGATACTACTTTTGTATGCGGATAACCTGTTTGTTACAGGTGAAGATAGATTGATTGTCGATACGCAGCGGAAGCTTGCTGCCGAGTTCGAGATGAAGAACTTGGGGATGATGTACTATTTTTTTTTGTCATGGAGGTGTGGCAGAGTACAGATGGAATCTTCCTTGGACAAGGGAAGTATGCAGTAGAGATCCTGAAGAGGTTCGGGATGATGGATTGCAAGGCCATGGCCACACCTATGGCATCGAATCTGAAGCTTCTATGTGATGCTTCATCTGAGCCGGTTGATGTCTCTATGTATCGTCAGATGATTGGGTCCTTGATGTACATGACGAACACGAGACCGAACATTTGCTTTGTTGTGAACACATTGAGCCAGTTCTTGACAGATCCGAAGAGTGTTCACCTGGTTGCTGTAAAGCTTGTTCTGAGGTGCCTGAAGGGTACAGTGGATTATGGGCTCAAGTGTTAAGTGAATCAAAAGTTTAACCTGCAGTGTTATGTTGATTCAGATTGGGCTGGAAGTACTGCAGATAGGAAGAGCACATCTGGGTGTTGCTTCAGTATGGTATCAGGTGTGATCTCTTGGTTTAGCAGGAAGCAGTCCTGCGTAGCACTGAGTACAGCTGAGGCAGATTATGTTGCAGCCTGTTCAGCTAGTTGTGAGGCAGTATGGCTACGGACGCTACTGTCTGAGTTATTTGATCTCCCGTTGGATGCTACTGGTATCTTCTGTGATAACCAGAGTTGTGTGAAGTTGTCCGAGAACCCAGTGTTTCATGATAGGTCGAAACACATAGAGATCAAATATCACTATATCAAGGATATGGTGCAGAGAGGAGCTGTGAAGCTCCTGTATGTTGCGATGGACAAGTAGATTGCAGATGTGTTGATGAAGCCACTAGCCAGGGTGAAGTTCGAGTGCTTCAGAGAGAGGCTTGGCGTTCTTCAGATCGAGGACACTTCGAGGAAGAAGTGATGGACACATTTGCTGAAGCCATTCCAAGCATGTTGGAAGGAGGATCCTTCACATGGCTGTGGATGTAACCGCTGGATGATGAGCATCAGGATGATGTTCTGGTTTCTGCTTGGATATGATCAGTTGGATCATTTTTTATGTATGTATGTATGCATCATGTTGGATGCTGGATATGATCAGTTGTATCATTTATATGTATGTACGCATCATGTTGGATGCTGGATATGATCGGTTGGATCATGTGTATGTATTTTTGTATATGCATCATGTTGGATGCTTGGACCATGTATCTGTATATGTATCGGGTGGATACATTGTATGATCAGGTGGATCATGTATGATGATATGTATCAGGTAGATACTTGGTATGCATCAGGTAGATTCATTGTATGATCAAGATGATCATGGATGACGAGCTTCAGGATGTTGCTCCAGATGACATGCAGCAGGATGTTGCAGTGTGTATGATCAGGATGATCATGGATGACGAGCTTCAGGATGTTGCTCCAGATGACATGCAGCAGGATGTTGCAGTGATGATGATCAATATGATCATGTGTACATCAGGATGATGTGTGGTGAGTATCAGGTTGATACTCTATGGCCGTGGATCAAGTTGTGTAGATGAGCATGTAATTCATTTCCCTGGGAGATTTGCAGATAGTCTTTCGAGGTTTTGCCTATGGCATGTAATTCGGTGCCCTGGGATATCTGGCAAATGCTCTTTCAAGGTTTTGCTCTGGGAGGACATATAATTTGTTTCCCTGGGAGATCTGCAGATAGTCTTACGAGGTTTTGCCTATGGCATGTAATTCGTTGCCCTGGGATATCTGGCAGATGCTCTTTCAAGGTTTTGTCCTATGGCATGTAATTTACTCCTGGGAGATCTGGACAAGATGAAAAAGGCCTCAGATGCTTCAGCCAGGTTTTTCCATGACCACATGTAATTTGCTCCTGGGAGCTCTGGACAGGATGAAAAAGGCCTTAGATGCTTCAGCCAGGTTTTGTGGTGGACCACATGTAATGCGCTCCTGGGAGATCCGATGGGTAGAGTCGTGTGCTCGTAACAGCCTGGGTTGCTTCAGCCAGGTTTTGTGGTGAGATCACATGTAATATGCTCCTGGGAGATCCGACAGGTAGATTCGTGTGCTCGTAACAGCCTAGGATGCTTCAGCCAGGTTTTGTGATGGGTCACATGTAATGTGCTCTTGGGAGATCCAACAGGTAGAGTTGTGTGCTCATAATAGCCTAGGATGCTGCAGCCAGGTTTTGTGACGCGCGTAATAAGTCCTAAGGATTCCACAGTATGGCTAGTGATGACGAAGACTTGCAGGTGGTGGGCCTACATCCAGTATGAAAAAGGATTGGCTCTGTAGAACTTCCTATGACGAGTAGATTCAGAGATTGATTGAGATAGCAGTAGTAGTGACGATGATGATGACTCAATGATTATTATCCAGTGACGATGATCCAGAGAAGAAGACTTGTGCTAGAAGACCTGTGCTGAGAAATACCTTCCTAGTTAAGAGGGAGTGTTGATGTATATGTAACTTCGGAATGTATTTCATACATGTATGTTGTGTGTACTCCTATAGAGATGGTATTATTCCTCTATACGGAAGTGTCGTCATTTATATTGTAAGTGTCGTAACTTATACTTGATGGGTTATTAGACCACCTTGTTGGGGCTGGCCCTGTATAAGTCATGTGGGTCAAAGGGTTATTAGACCACCCTATTGGGGGTCGGCCATGTGGGTCGAAGGGTTATTAGACCACCCTATTGGGGGTCGGCCTAGTTAGCATTATGTTATGTGGTTAAGTTCGAGCCTACATGATTTATGTAAAAGGCAAGTCAAGTCAAGTATAAATAGAGTGCGGGAGGCACTCTATTTTATCACTCACTACTCACTCATGCACTCAAGGAGGAGTGGCGCACTTATGGAGGAGGAGGATCTGCTGCTCGGATATGTCTATCTCTTATGTTTGGGTTGTATGATTGCTCTATCTATCTCTGAGGAAGTTATTGGGGTTTTTCACCTTTATGGTTTTCCCCAAGTAAATCTTTATGTCTCTTGTGTGCTTGCATTATTGTCTCCATGATTGATATGCTGTAGATATGCTGTACATGTTGTTCTCTCAGTTAAGATCCTAGATCAGATTGAAGTAAATTCTGAAAATTTAACAAATACAGCTACATCCAGTATGAAAGAGGACTGGCACTATAGATTTGCATCCATTATGAAAAAGGGATGGCACTGCAAATACAGTTACATCCAACATGAAAAAGGGTTGGCACTGTAGAGGTTTTCATCCAACATGAAAAAGGGATGGCATTGCAAAGATGGGCACATATAGCATGAAAAAGGGCTAGCACGGTAGAGGTTTGCATCCAACATGAAAAAGGGCTGGCACTGCAAAGATGGGTACATCCAGCATGGAAAAGGGATGGCTGTGTAGAACTTCTAGTGATGTATAGATTCGAGAGAAGTCATAATTCAATGGTTAGAGTACAGATTTGCAGCAGCAGTGATAGAGATGATGATCATAGTGCTGGAATAATACCTTCCTTGTTAAGAGGGAGTGTTGAAGAATTTAACTTCAGAATATATTCCTATTTGTATTATTTGTATTGTACTTCCTACGGGAAATATTCATTTTGTATTTGATTATGTAAAAAACCTAAAAGAAATCATGTAAAATAGTCAAGTCGGATCAATGGGTAAACTGCCCCAAACAATGGGTAGAACTGCCCTAGTCAGTTCGGCCCAGTTAGGAAAATTCAAGTCGGCCCAGCTAAGTAAAAAGGCAAGTTTTGTGATCAGTATAAATAGGGTGGCACCTATCTTATTTGGTGCATCATCTCACTCAAGCAAGTTCGAATGAGTAGTAGCAGAAAGGAAAGTTTGCTTGGGAGAAAGAGTAGCTGCATTGAAGACATCTTTTCTTAGGGTTTCTATTGTGTCTTGTTCTCAAGTTATTGTAGGATACTGACATTGTACTTTTTGATGAATCTATACTGAAGAATTTTTGTTGGGTTTTTCCCTTGAGAGGGTTTTCCCAGGGTAAATCATTGTGTTATCTTGTTATGTTGTGCTTGTCTATCTTTCAGTGATCCTATTGTATATGGTTATTGTGATAATAATATAAATTGTTTGAAGATATAACATAACCATGTTGGAAGTATCAAAATTCTAACATGAGTCTATGTACCAATGGGGTAGAGCCACCCCGAGCACTATTATGATATCACAAATCCAACGAAGTTGAAGGTTCATTGATTTGATGTCATGATTCTATAGTGAGTTGTAAATCACTGTTAAATTTTCAGAATTTACTTCAATCTGATCTAGGATCTTAACTGAGAGAATAACATGTACAGAAAATCTATAGCATATCAATCATGGACACAATAATGCAAGCACACAAGAGACACAGAGTTTACTTGGGGAAAACCATAAAGGTGAAAAACCCCAATAACTTTCTCAGAGATAGATAGAGCAATGATACAACCAGAATACAAGAGATAGTCTTCTCCTAGCAGCAGAGCCTCCTCCTCCACAAGTGCGCCACTCTCCACAGTGTGAGTGAGAGAATAGAATGTGTGAAATGAGAGAGACACACTCTCTATTTATACACTAACTTGACTTAACCTTTACTCAACTAGGTCGGCCTCAACTTAACCTCTTAACTTAATGTTGACTGGGCCGACCCCCACTAGGGTGGTCTAATAACCCTTTGACCCACATGGCCAACCCCCAATAGGGTGGTCTAATAACCCTTTGAACCACATGACTTATACAGGGCCGACCCCAACAAGGTGGTCTAATAACCCATCAAGTATAAGTTACGACACTTACAATATAAATGATGACACTTCCGTATAGAGGAATAATAACATCTCTATAGGAATACAATACATATATGTGAAATACATTCCGAAGTTACATATACATCAACACTCCCTCTTAACTAGGAAGGTATTTCTCAACACAGGTCTTCTAGCACAAGTCATCTTCTATGGATCATCGTCACTAGATAATCGTCATCGAGTCATCATCATCATCGCTGCTACTGCTATCTCAATCAATCTCTGAATCTACTCATCATAGGAAGTTATACAGAGCCAGTCCTTTTTCATACTGGATGTAGGCCCACCACATGTAGGTCTTTGTCATCACTGGCCATACTATGGAATCCTCGGGACTTATTACGTGCGTCACAAAACCTCAAAAGAGCATCCCAGGCTGTTACGAGCACATGTCTCTACCTATAGGATCTCCCAGGGCCATATTATATGTGACCTCACCACAAAACCTCGCAAGAGCATCCCAGGCTGTTACGAGCACACAGCTCTACCTATAGGATCTCCCAGGGACAGATTATATGTGGTCACCACAAAACCTCGCAAGAGCATCCTAGGCTGTTATGAGCACACAGCTCTACCTATAGGATCTCCCAAGGACAGATTATATGCGGTCATGGAAAAACCTCACAAGAGCATCCCAGGACTTATTACGGGCACACAGCCCAACCTATCAGATCTCCCAGGGACATATTATATGCCATAGGACAAAACCTCGAAAGAGCATCTACCAGATATCCCAGGGCCAGATTATATGCCATAAGCAAAACCTCGAAAGACTATCTGCAGATCTCCCAAGGCCAAATTATATGTCCTCCCAGAGAAAAATCTCGAAAGAGCATTTGCCAGATATCCCGGGGCCAAATTATATGGCATTGGCAAAACCTCGAAAGACTATCTGCAAATCTCCCAGGGCCAAATTATATGGCATAGGCAAAACCTCGAAAGACTATCTGCAAATCTCCCAGGGCCAAATTATATGCTCATCTGCACAACCTGATCCACGGACATAGAGTATCAACCTGATACTCACCATACATCATCCTGATGTATACATGATCATCCTGATCATCATCACTGCAACATCCTAATGCAAGTCATCTGGAGCAACATCCTGAAGCTCGTCATCCACGATCATCCTGATCATATCATGCATCTACCTGATGCATACCAAGTATCTACCTGATACATATCATCATACATGATCCACCTAATCATACAATGTATCCACTTGATACAAATACAAATACATGATCCACCTGATCATACATGATACATATCAACATACATGATCTACCTGATCATACAATGTATCCACCTGATACATATACAGATACATGGTCCAAGCATCCAACATGATGCATATACAAAATACATACAAATGATCCAACCGATCATATCCAGCATCCAACATGATGCGTACATACATATAAATGATCCAACTGATCATATCCAGCATCCAACATGATGCGTACATACATGTAAATGATCCAACTGATCATATACAGCATCCAACATGATGCGTACATACATATACATATAAATGATCCAACTGATCATACAAAGAAGAAACTAGAACATCATCCTGATGCTCATCATCCAGCGCTTACATCCACAACCATGTGAAGGATCCTCCTTCCAACATGCTTGGAATGGCTTCAACAAATGTGTCCATCACTTCTTCCTCGAAGTGTCCTCAATCTGAAGAACACCAAGCCTCTCCCTGAAGTACTCAAACTTCACCCTGGCTAGTGGCTTCGTCAGCACATCTACAATCTGCTCATTCGTCGCAACATACAGGAGCTTCACAGCTCCTCTCTGCACCATATCCCTGATATAGCGATATTTGATCTCTATGTGTTTCGACCTGTCATGAAACACTAGATTCTCGGACAGCTTCACATAACTCTAGTTATCACAGAAGATACTAGTAGCATCCAACAAGAGATCAAATAACTCAGACAGTAGCTTCCATAGCCATATTGCCTCACAACTAGCTGAACAGGCTGCAACATACTCTGCCTCAGCTGTACTCAGTGCTACGTAGGACTGCTTCCTGCTAAACCAAGAGATCACACCTGATCCCATACTGAAGCAGCATCCAGATGTGCTCTTCCTATCTGCAGCACTGCCAGCCCAATCTCAGAACATGCTTTACAGCAACCAGGTGAACACTCCTCGGATCCGTCAGGAACTGGTTCAATGTGTTCACAGCAAAGCAAATATCCAGTCTCGTGTTCGTCAAGTACATCAAGGACCCAATCATCTGACGATACATAGAGACATCAACCATCTCAGATGAAGCATCACAAAGAAGCTTCAGATTCGATGCCATAGGTGTGGCCATGGCCTTGCAATCCATCATCCTGAACCTCTTCAGGATCTCTATTGCATACTTCCTTTGTCCAAGGAAGATTCCATCTGCACTCTGCCACACCTCCATGCCAAAAACAAATAGTGCATCATCCCCAAGTTCTTCATCTCGAA
Organism: Larix kaempferi; assembly: GCA_027924585.1. NCBI lineage: Eukaryota > Viridiplantae > Streptophyta > Pinopsida > Pinales > Pinaceae > Larix > Larix kaempferi. The sequence goes on along the minus strand of BSBM01000881.1, from coordinate 1,829,820 downwards.
CTCGGTAGAAAGCTTCCACTGGGTGTCGGCAATCAATCTATCTTCACCTGTAACAAACAGGTTATCCGCATACAAAAGTAGTATCACTGGATTGCCTTCCTCAACCTTGTAGTAAAGGTTGGAATCCGCTTTACTCTTGGTAAAGCCCAAAATGGATAGAAAGCTGTCTATCCTACCATACCAAGTTCTGCACATATATGACTCCCTGTCATGTTTCTCAGAACCAAGTGGCTTCTCCACATACGCTTCTTCTTCAACTACACCATTCAAGAAGGCTGTCTTGAAATCCAGCTAGTGTATCTTCTATTTCATCACTTTTATATTTCTCTATGCTACCATCTGCAGCATGCTTGATCTTGATAGATCCATATGGAATTCATAACAAACTTTCCTTTAGGTCTTGGGACTACATCCCAAACATCGTTCTTCATGATCGACGGATCATGGCATTCTTCACATATCCTGGGAACTTCAATATCTTCAATAGATAATTTTGTTGTTGAACAAATGTTGTAGTTCTTCTTTTGTAGGTGATGGCATACGATCTTTCCTACACAACAAGTTATATTGCATGATTAGAAAACATCTCATAGTTTTCAGAACAAATTCTTACACCTAAAGAAATATGGCATACAGTCATGCAATTATCTTAGCCAATGCTTCAATACAACATTTATCCATATCCTGTAACTTTCTAGATGCCTTCCAATCTCTACCAAAACATTGTTAAGAGTGTGCACAACTCCCAACATGTCAGCAAAGAGGTTTCATTCTAGATAAGTAGCAATGGAATGTTGTGCAGTGCCATAGGCCACTTACCCATGCATATTAGTAGTATACTGTTCATCAATGCAACTATTCTAATATGCATAATACACAACCTAATTCTAGGAACATCAGTATATACATTATTGAACAGTATTATTTAAACAATAAAATATGCAAGTAATGACAATTCAAATACTTATCTTTGTTTGTTTGTTGGGTTGACTCCCTCTCAGTCTTTGCTTCTTTTCTGCAACTCCATTCTTATGTGGATTGTGAGAAGTGGTCAACTCCCTCTGAATATCTGCATCCTTGCAGAAACTACTGAAGTGTGCTCCTTTGCTTTCTTGCAGGAACAACTAGAGTGTGCTCCCTCTTGATCTTTGCTTTCTGGATTACCTGTCCTTGAATTTACATCCATCCTTAATCACTATGCATGCTTATTAGTATCATCATTGTGTTATCCTTGAGGTCTCATACATAATCACACATTTATTAGTATAATCTTAATATTATCAAAACACAATAATCTTAAACATGTATATTCATGATCATTCACAGATAATAAACATTAGTATTCAAGGTTTCAGGGAAGTCTTCTTTTACTCATACATATTCTTATTTGATCATAGGACTCTTCTGGTTAGTTGAATCATCAATCAAGATAAGAGATATAATATGCATAAAACCCGTTATTATTCAAACCTATACCTTCATGATTCTTTTGGTTAGTCATATCATCAATTATGGTAAGAAACATAATATGCATACAATCATGATTATTCAAACCTATGACTTCATGAATAATCATTATCAACAACACAACAGTATAAGATCCTAACACAAGGTAGGATTCTAGCTTGATATAGGAAAAACATACCTGGATTAGCATGCTAGCTAGTTATGTCTAACATACCCGCATAATGTCTTTTGGTTCTCTTCAGTGACTTGTGCTAGTAACCTGCATGTCTCATAAGTTAACCATTGTATGACCAAGTTATACATACCTCGAAAGTAGATCTTCTATGTGATCCATGACAATGGATGAATCTTTTGTCTTCATGTCACCATGAGCATATGTTATTGAAGTAGAACATGATTTGACTTTCTTGGTGTACCTTTTGTGTTACCAAACAACATAAACCTCATACAACATCACAATGCATTAGTACAATCATAAGTGTCAAAACCTTAATCAATGAATATCTTCTATAAGGTAATACGACAAGTCTAGTAATTAATCAAGATTGTACTGTAATGATATGAAGACAAACATATCATAAACTTAATCATGAACAGAATTCGCAACATAACTATAAGCCATACCTGTCAAGATTGCTTGTAATCTTCTTATGGAAGGCCTTAGCCTCATCTCCCTCTAAAACAGGAACTTCTTCACTTATGCAGGTGACCAATCCATCCTCTTCTAGGATTAACCCAATCCACTTGATTTGCAGGAACTGGATCTGGAGCTGTAATAGGGTTTGTCAGAGAAACCCCAAAAATTCAAAATTTGAATTTCAAACTTCCGAAAGGATAGAAATATGCGCCTTGATGAGCTGATCAAGATGGTATATTCAGAATTTGAAAACTACAAAGTTTCACTCCTCAATTTTGCCTTTGAAACTTTCGGATTCGCTGGACGTGACCTCGAACTAGGGTTTGATGAAGCCCACTCTTCTTCCCAATCAAAAGGTTTGATCCAAATCTCTAAGCTTCTATTTTTATGAGGAGCTTCCAACAGTGGTCACAAATTTCAAAAATTCTCATTTTTGCAGAAGCCCTAATTTTCCACTTTTCTAATCAAAGTCCTGAACTAGGGTCTGATCAAGCCCGGCCTTCTGCCCAACCAAAAATTCTGATCTTGGTCTCTAAATTTCGATTTTGATGAGTAGCATCCAGTCGTGGTCTCCGATTACAAAAATTCCAACTTTCTCTGAAGCCCTAAATTCCGGAAGCCATGAATGAAGGTACTCAAAAATAATTTTGTTTTGACAGAAATATGTACCTGATTGTTTCTGGTGTAAATCCGAACTTTTCAATCCACAGGGTCTGAAAACATTTCCTGAGATATCCTGACCTGTTGTCTTTCCATCCCGATAGGTCTGACCTCAATTGGATTCTCTGAGAGAGATTTATGCCAAGTGTCGCAACGTGACCTGTTTATGGGATAATACAGGAGAGCGAACTTGTAAGGCGTGCCACGTGTCACTGTTTCAACTTTGGGATCTGAAAAAAAAAAATTAGATATCTCTACCTGTTATATTTCCATCGCGATAGTTCTGACCTTAATTGGATTCTCTGAGAGAAAGTTATGCCAAGTGTTGCAACGTGACCTGTTTATGGGATAATACAGGAGAGATAACTTGTACGGTGTTCCACGTGTCACTGGTTCAACTTCGGCATCTGAAAACGTTTCTTGAGATAGTATAGTATGTTTACTACCTGTCACTTTTTACGAAATTTCATTTGGAGCTTCCTAGCCCAAGTTATGACCTTTTTCCCAAGGTCACCTGATTTTGACTCAGATCTGGAAGAGGCAGAAACCCTATATTGTACAGATCATAAATCACAAAGTACAACGAATTAGAGGTTGTCCTTTGGACACAAGGTACATGGGGATCTGATCTTCTCCCTGTAAAAGTTTCAGAGGTGAAACCTTCGCCAAAACGGATTTATAGCGAATGTTCTACGATGACTGGTTTTTGCTTTATCAAGCCCTAGCATCATAAGTGCAACAAGTGTCATACATGCCATATCATGCCTTCTTTCAGGCTAGCTCTGATACCATGTTAAATTTTCAGAATTTACTTCAATCTGATCTAGGATCTTAACTGAGAGAACAACATGTACAGCAAATCTATAGCATATCAATCATGGACACAATAATGCAAGCACACAAGAGACACAGAGTTTACTTGGGGAAAACCATAAAGGTGAAAAACCCCAATAACTTCCTCAGAGATAGATAGAGCAATGATACAACCAGAATACAAGAGATAGTCTTCTCCTAGCAGCAGAGCCTCCTCCTCCACAAGTGCGCCACTATCCACAGTGTGAGTGAGAGAATAGAATGCGTGAAATGGGAGAAACACACTCTCTATTTATACACTAACTTGACTTAACCTTTACTCAACTAGGTCGGCCTCAACTTAGCCACTTAACTTAATGCTGACTGGGCCGACCCCCACTAGGGTGATCTAATAACCCTTTGACCCACATGGCCAACCCCCAATAGGGTGGTCTAATAACCCTTTGACCCACGTGACTTATACAGGGCCGACCCCAACAAGGTGGTCTAATAACCCATCAAGTATAAGTTATGACACTTACAATATAAATGACGACACTTCCGTATAGAGGAATAATAACATCTCTATAGGAATACAACATACATATATGTGAAATACATTCCGAAGTTACATATACATCAACATTCGCAACCTAAATCCTTTCAGGGACACATGCTGAATCCAAATTGGCGAACATAACTGTGTTTTGTCATCTCATGCAAGTGTATTTTGGTAGGGCCCTCCAAGTAACACTACCCACAGGCTCCCGATCGAGGTAATTCCCAAGTTGACCCCTTAGTGCAAAAATTGCATTGCCTTTTACTAACCTAAACCTTGGCTTCTGGGATCATCATACAAGACAACTTTCAGGCCATGTACCAATGGGGTAAAGGCACCCCTAGCACTATTATAATGTCATGAATCCAATGGAGTCGATGGTTCACCAATCTGAGCCACAATCATAATTCTATGGTGAGTTTCAACTTGCAGCCTAAATCCTTTTTGGGACAGATGGTGAATCCGTGCCCAGGGCATAAAATATGAACCGGGAAAAAGAACTAAGTTTTGATAGCATATGCAAGTGTGTTTAGGTAGGGCTCGCATGGGCACACTACACACAAGATCCTAGTCAAAATACTTTCCAATTTGATCCCTTAGTGTGAAAACTTGCATTGCCTTTTACTAACCTAAATTATGGCTTCTGGGATCATCGTACAAGATAGCTTTTGGGCCATGTACCGATGGGGTGGAGGCACCCTTAGCACTATTCCAATGTCATAAATCCAATAGAGTTGGCGATTCACCGATCCGAGCCACAATCGTCATTCTATGGTGAGTTGGAACTCGTATCCTAAATCCTTTCAGGAACACATGGTGAATCTGTGCTTGGGGCATAAAATCTAAACTGAGAAACAAAATTGAGTTATGTCGGCCCTTGTAAGTGTTTGGGAAGGGCCCAATTGGGAACAATACCCTAGTGTCCATTCCAGCGGAATAAAAGGAACCTACAACAAGATGATGCCAATACAAATAACAATGAGGATGAGGATGATGATGAAAGTGATGAGGAGGAGGAGGAGGATGGCGAGGATGGGGATGATGATGCCAATTCCAAAGAAAAAGGATGATGAGGATGATGATGAAAGCGATGATGATAATGAGGATGGTGAGGATGGGGATGACAACGGTAATGCCAAAAAAAATGATGATGAGGATGATGATGGAAATGATGATGAAATTGATGATGATTACATGAATAGTAATGATGACATGAAAACTTCAACATTTGGTGTAAGTAACACTATGCACACCAAATTCTAAAACATGTTCTCTCATAAGAAATTAATTCATATTGATGGTGTGTTTTTATTGTTGGAGATTGTCAATTCATTTTAGAAAAATACATCATGAATATGTATGTATTAAGAGTGATTCCATGGTATGAGTGATTTGATGTTCCTTATAGGTGGATATATTGATTGATATGATGGATTTTACCATGCGAAAGTGTGTGGGATTTCCCTAATTAATATTTATGAGATTTGCCTCTAATTACCTTGAAGGTTAAAGTATGTGAAATCAAAAGATACTTGTTACATGTTTTATCTCATCATGTCTGTTGGGTTTAGAATACATACTAGGGTTTGGGATACAACCTATGGTTTCTGGCGTTTAGAATACAACCTAAGGTTTAGGATACAAACTAGGGGTTAGACCACAAACCATGGTTCTACAAACTAGGCCCTAGCCTACAAACTAAGGTTTACAATGCAAACTAGGGGTTAGACTACAAACTAGGGTTTGGGGCATTGGTCAATGGTGACAATGCATTTGATAGTATTAATTGGTCAATGATGACATTGCACGAGTCATGTTTCCAGGGTTTGGAATACAAACTACGGTTTGGCCTACAAACTAGGGTTTCTAGGGCTATATTAGGTTTCTAGGTTTGTAAATTAGGTTTCTAAGGCTAGATTTAATTTCTAGGTTTAACCCCCATTTCATTAAATTTAGACTTCCCAATGAGAATATCGACTTACAACATGTTCTGAAAGTGTCAATGTTGGTTTTCCATAGTGTGATTATTGGTTTACATAAGTGTGATTATTGGTTTCCAGAATTGTGATCATCAGTTTCCAAAAGTAAGATAATCAGGTTTCAAAAGTATGATTAATGGTTTTTTAAAGTGTCATTGTCGACTTCTAGTAGTGTGAATACTGGTTTCCAATGTTGTGATTATCGTTTTCCAAAAATTTCATTATCATTTGAAAACTTACTCATTATAAGTGTAATTACTCTAACCATTTGATTTCGAGAGTTCAACATGTCTTTTTTAATAACCACATAATTAATTTCTTTACAATGACGAAGTATCTTGTATACTGAGAAATGACACATGCTCTTTCTTCTCATCAACAAGGTTCCTAAATTTTAATTCCAAACACATGAATTACTAAATTGTGAGAAAGGGCTTATGCTCTTTCTCCTCATCATCCAAATTCCCACATTTTGACATATTGCAAGTTATATGCCTCCTCATATGGGGCACATGGCAGATTCGAATTGACAACTGCTCCAAATTTAGATTTTTGAAACCACTTTGGGGTAGAGGCATTACCACCGAAAGAATGGAAAATAAGAAATCCCAATATATCTGCATGCCCTGCCCTCACTCATAAAGAATAGCCAACCTAATGACTTGGTAACAAGTTCTAATATCTATAGGAACTTCTGAGATGGCTCCAGAAAATCAAAATATAGAAGAAAGGGTCAATATATCAACTCAAGAGACATAGGCAAATTTGGAAATTTATGAGCTAGGGATAGGACCCCAATGGATAAGAGATAGAACAAAAGAAGACTCAAGAGGTGAGATAGCCATGGTAGAACACACACATGGTGAGGAATTATTGAGTGAAGTAGCATCAACATCGGATCTTCCTTAAACTAGCATTAATATTCCTCCTTTCAGTATAAATCATTATCCCTCAATGTTGTTTGGACCAGTTCAGACACCAGGATTCTTGATCTCGCATCCTGTCTAAAGGGTAAGATTCAAATTTGTAGGATGGTCTTAGATGGAAATTGAGATATTTCACATGTGTTTATAGAGGTGGTGATTCTCTTTTCTCACTTAGATAAAGATGATTAAATAAATTGCATTACCATAATAGCCAGGTGGTATAAACAACAAATTATGTTCTTATACTACACATTTCATACATGTTTTATGTTGATGAAAATTCTATTGATAATATAATGAAAGTGATGAGAAACAAGCTTTGCATCATGTTTATAGCATTGATATACATGTATGTGGGTATTGAGATTGCAATAGAGATTTTATGTTACTATGACCTTCGTTCCTTCGTATATATTCATGGATTAATAGTAATTGATGGCTTCTGGATTTGTTTGATTATATGAATGCATGGGATGCCATTGTCAAGCATTAACCAAGAATGATTTGCATTTTGTTTAAACTACTCAGTTCACCTTCACCTTTCCCTGGCATAGTCAAAATTGAGCCTTGGAACATCTTAGGGGAATTAACAACATTTGTAGGGAATTAACGATATTTGTAGGGAATTAAGATGCAGGAAGACCCATCCTCAATAATTATTTCTTTACTATGACCAAAATTATACAGATGGTGAAATAAAAACCCATATCTCATTTTCCATTTATAAATAAAGCATATTACAAATTGCTTTCCTCGTATGGAAATAGAGTAATTTGGAAAGAAATTACATCTCAGATCGAGAGAAATAAGCTTGTTATATTTATTCAAACATAGTAAGAATGCCTCATTTATCATCAGATAGATTCGATTCCCACTTGTTGTTGATATATCTTGATCGTGATATGTCCCTTTCATTTATTTTAACCTCCTCTTCCATTATGGAAGAAGATCTTCCATTACACTCCACATATTCACTTCTACCTCCGGTAAAATTTATTTCAATTTCACATCTAATTGAGCACCACTAACTTGAACCAACTAGTTAATAGGCTACCTTATCAAAGAACCTTCTGATAGATTGAAGTGGTCGCAATTTTGTGTGAATATTTTATAGATATGAATACCAAAATGAAGAGGATAATTGTTGCAAAGTGAGCAAGTCTTGTTGCAACCTGATAGAAATCTTTACACCATTACCCCAAAATTATATAATCCCATCATCTCTCCTTGAACACTGTGGTCCTCAAGCACATTTGATATAAAACCCAACGTTATGCGTTCCTCCATATTTGAACATATATGCGTAATTATGACATGGTGTGCATGGACTTTGTTCCGTTCTTTGGGACCAATATTCACAGAATCATCTTGCTCCCCCACATATTCACACTCTAAAGCATAAACTTCCCCTGAAGTTGTTTCATCATCTGAACCACTGTTATGATTTGAATCACTGTCATTCTTAGAATCACTATCCATTGAATGACCCATCGAACCCTCATCTGAGGTACCAAGCATTCACTATGCTTAAACAATTGCACACTCGGGCAAAAAGCAAAGTACATTCTACAACGAGTGTCTTCCATTGTTTCAAGTTCTTTGGTAGGACTAGATAATGGAACCTCTCCATTTAGAACATTTTCAAAATTGACAACAAAGCAGTTGGATCTTATTTATTTACAATGTAGCATCTTTGTACTTGCGTAGACTTTGCATTCCGCAACCTTTGAATTTCTCCAAAATAAGTATTCGTCTTCTCCATCCACAAATGAGGAGACCTCATTATTGACAATCTTCAATTCAAGCAATTTGTTATTTGAATTATATATTTTACTATTAAATATATATGTAAACATTAAAAATATTTTGTATTGATGCATATTTTTAGTAACAAAATGAACTAATCCAGGGATCAATAAATTGAATTCGGCACTGCCAGTCAAGAGCCTTCTAGCTCGTCATAGCAGTCTAAACAATTTCCATATGCAAATGACATTTAAAATAAAAAATATAGTTTTGGAGGTTAATCAGTTGAACATTTTAAACTATTTATGTATCACGAACAATCTAAGGGAGTGCCCATGCTATCATTCGAATGGAACAAGTGTAAGGAAAGGGATAGTACTCCTTGACCCTTCGTCTCGTAAAATACTAGAGAAAGAGAAAGGGTTAGTTTCTCACTCAAAGACCAAGTCTAGACTTTGAGATAGTGCAGATGCCCCATATCCATGTCCTCATTCCTCGTCACTCTAACCATAGAAGGGTGAGAAAGGGCCAATGCTCCTTGTCCTCCCTACTCAAAATTTAGAAGTGTGAGGAAGGGACAAAGAAATTTAGAATAGAGTGATAAAGGACCAAAGTTGCCACTCCTCCTCCCAACAATCTAAGGGAGTTGCTCACTCAAATTAAAAAAAAAATTAGAGAGGGCCAATTTTCCTTTTCCTACTATGTCCTAAAATTACTAGCTTGTTGGGAAGTAATGCCACTCCGAAAGGGCCAATTCTCCTTCTCCCCCTTACTCAAACTACATGAATTTGAGAAAGGGTGCATTCTCATTCTCCTTGCAAAACTCTAAGCAAGGGCCCATGCTACTCTTTAGAATGGTGTTCGGCCTACAAAGTGCACTTTTCGATTCCAATAGTGTAATTTTGTATTGAAAAGTTTTGGACTTTAGAAAAAATAATTTTGGGCTTTAGGAAACCTGTTTTTGTTTTTTTTTTAAATGAATGCAGTCTTGAATTAGATTAGACTTAATGAATCATTTTGGGCCGCATGGTCTCTAATGGAGAACCATTTTGTTCGCATAATTACGATAATCATTTTGGGCTGCGTGGTCACGAATGGAGAACCATTTTGGCTGTAGAGTTACAATCATCATTGATATCGCCCCATAATAACCCCGACGCCGCACCGTAGACCTATCACACAATGCTTCCCAGCCGCTTTAGTGCTTACCCCATATGTTATACGAGCCGTGGTTTTTTTGCCCACATAGGAAAATCCACAAAAAAATATGTCATCCATTAGGCACTGTACCTTCATTGCATATAATGTCCTTTCACCATCTCACGCATGGTAACGAATGATCCCAAATATTATGCATGATCACACTTTTAATATCCTTTCACCATCTCATGCATGGTAACAAATCCATTCAACAACTCCTAGTGTTCTGGATACGAGAGTCATCATGAATAATTATTGCTCATTTACTTAATTATACAGTGAATAATTAATGCAAATTTACTTTAATTATACGAAGAAAATTATGCAGCCTAGTACACGTCACTTAATGCTGGGGAGGAAACACTGCTAGCCATTCGATCTCAAGCAATACTTTCACCCTATAGGGCACCATTTAATTCACCAGTGGGGTGCATGTACATCATTCTGTAGGGTGTGATGCATGCACCCCACACAAGTTAAACACAACCATATAGTGTGCATATTAATCACCTTGGTTGAATCCGTCTTTCTGCTCACTATCGATAGCTCAGTGTCTAAAGCACCTTGTACATTTCTGTGTGTTTTCCAGATGTCAAAGGAAGCATCATGCAGAGCTCCTCCCCATAGGGATGTAGAGGAAATCCCTCCGTCAACCTCTGGAGAAGGATTGATATTATTAGACACCACTGCAATGATGGGGTTTGAAGGTGATCCCAACTGGGAAGAAATCTATCAAATATTTGTTGGAACATTTTATATTCCTTGGAAGGTAATAATTTCTTTGTATTATGTCGGAAGATATCCACAATCTTATGTAAAAGAGTAATACATTATATCCCATATTCATTATGGTAAAATATACTCTTGATATTCATTATTATATAAAGAGATGTTATTATGGAGAATTATATTATCCCACATGTAATATGTGAGAGTAATTCCTCCTCATCTCTTGGTATATAATAGAGTCAAGGGAGTCTCTCACATTCATTCATTCGTGAATCATCCATTCATCTAGTGTGGATCATATCTTCATATTGTATTGGGGTTATTGGCATTGTTCTCTTGTAAGCTTGAGGGAGATATTCTGGAGATAATAGCAGACCACCTTCCCATGGACGTAGCCCTATTGGGTGAACCACGTATATCTAGTGTACTCTTTTCTCTTGTTCTCTTTTTGTACTTATTGTTGATATATTATTGTTTTGCATAGATAGGTAAGCTAGTTTAGTTAGATTTATATCTCTGACATGGTATCAGAGCTTGTTGCTATGATTTGGCACCTTCTATTGCTTTCAAACAATATTTTATCATTTGGGCATTGATTATTTCTTGTATATTTGCTTTCTATCTGGTAGCCATTAGGCTTCTCTTCAGATTTGGGCATATTTATGTAGTTTTTTATTTCTAACCCTAACCTTGTTGTGTAGATTTTTGAAGAATTTTTTCAAGGATTTCTTGATATTTTTTTTGTAGATCTATATGATTTTTTGATTCTCCTCAATCAGATCTATCTTCTGGTTGTCAAAACGGCAATTTTCGTCCAAGTTTGGTAGACTTTGTGCAGGTTTTCGTCTTCGGTAGATTCGGCACTGTTTTCGACCTCATAACTTGGTCAATTGTTATAGGAATTTTTATTATAACCTGTTTTTGGAACTGGAAAAGCTGTTATGGATCCACCCTACACGAACAAAACAGAATTCTGGGCCTTTCGGTTGCCAAAACAACAACTTTTGTCCAAGTTTGGTAGACTTTGTGCAGGTTTCCGTCTTTGGAAAATTCGGCACAGTTTTCGGCCTCATAACTCGGTCAATTTTTATCATAATTTTTAATATAACTTGTTTTTGGAACTGAAAAAGTTGTTCTGGATCCACCCTCGCAGACATAACAAAATTCTGGGCAAGTCTGGGCAGTTAATCAAAAGGGTTGTAAGTAAAAGTTTCTCTTTCCTTTACTGTTGGTTTTCTAACTATGTTTTTTGCAGATTCAGATTAGTACGGTAAAGTCTTTTTTAATTTTCTGTTATTCATGTTTTTTTGGCATTTAGGTTTTGCTTCTAATCATGTTTATTAAGAGATTATTTCTTGTTCTTGGTATATATTTGTCTCACATTTCTATATGGAAACATTGGCATCTTTTAAGGGCATGGATCTCTAGTATTTTGTCATGATGATAGCTATAAACCATCTAATGCTTAATATTTTAACAAGATAATTAATAACTAATTTGTTCTTGTCTTTGTTTAATCATGTTGATTTCTAATCATGTCATGTTTATAAAAGCAATTTTATAAGAACAATCTCATATGTGTTATCTTGTGATCATTATTTGCTTTATTTATATGTTATTGCTTACCTTTGTGTAAAAGAAATTTCATTGTTTTATAAGTAATATCTTTATGATCATTCTATGTTCTTGCTAATTAAATTCTTGAGTAAAATCAATTTTTGAATCTATGTGATATCATAATTTTTTTGGCTTGTTATAAGTTATTTAATTGGGATATAGTTTCTTTCTCATGTATTGTTGAGATTGTATCTAGTTCTTGTGTTATTTGTCTCTAACATTCCTATATGGAAGCATTGACATTTCTAGGGCATTTCATCTCTTGCATATTTACATAGTGTTAATAAGAAATGAACCCATGATTAAGATCATTAGTGACTTGTCATTTCATAATATTTATAACTGATATCATGTGTTGATCATAATTTGCTATATGTTGATCATATTAAACATTTTGATTTATTTTCATATATATCATGTCATATTTATTTCAATCATCTTTTACTCAATATTTTTATGGCTTTGAGCAATCTTATAATCTTGAAATATTTTTCATGAGAACCTTGTTCTTGTTGCAATAAGATGTATATTCTTATGATTGCAGATGTTATCTTGTTATTACTTGTCTATAACGTTCCTATATGGAAGCATTGACATGTGTTTCTTGTCTCTAATGTTCATATATGGAAGCTTTGACATTTTCAGGGCATTCATCTCTTACATATTAACATCATACTAATAAGAAATGAACCTATGCTTCATATTAGTTGCTTGATGACTAAATTTTCATATATTTAAGTGAAATCTTGGGCTCACTATTTATATTTTGTGTCTGACACTTAATGTGTAAAAGTAACTTCATTTTCCTTAATGAGCAAGTTAATACTTTATTTGATCATATTATGTTGCCATATTTTTATATGATGTTTGCTTACCTTTGGTGTATAACCATTTTCATTTATGTATGAGCACCTTTATTTTATGATCTTTATATGCTTTAATCTTGAAAGTTCTTGTGCAGATAAGTTTTTTGTTTAGGCTTTCATCTCATTCCAGACATATTGAAGCACCATCTTCTACTGTTAAATTCATGATGTTCATCTGTATGATATCATTTTTGATGTGTATACCATTGGGGTCCTTTTACATCGATGTTTGAGGTCTTCTACAGATATTTCTATTGCACCTTGATTGGAAGAATGTTTGTTATCCGCATGTGTATTGGCCATCTGGGTATTTTTGTACACTGTTGTGGTGTTCTTATCCACATGTTCTATTGTATCAGCCGTCAGAAGGTATCTATACACTGGTGTGGATGTTATATCAAAGTTCTTTAGCTATCAGTTATGGTTGTGATGATTCTTGTGGTGATCTAGGCATCTTATGGATATGGTAGCCATGTTGGCTTCTCTTTAGATCTAGGCACCTTGTTGTTGGATTGCGTCACATGTTCTCGACATCTTGTGGATCTATTATCCATGTTGGATTCTCTTTAGATCTGGGCATCTTTTTGGTATTTCATCGTACAACCTAGTTCATGTGCAATTTCATGATTCAGTGAGAAGCGATTGTTCTTCATCAAATTCCATCAGCCGAAGTGTTTTTCTCATTTTGCAGCTTTGGTTCTTCTGGAATTTGTCATCAAGGGGGAGTAGTAATGACTCATTCCTTCCTTTGTTAGTGGTATTTTCTCCCAGCCATTATTAAGGGGGAGTGTTGGAATATTTTATATTCCTTGGAAGGTAATAATGTCTTTGTATTAGGTCGGAAGATATCCACAATATTATGTAAAAGAGTAATACATTATATACCATATTCATTATGGTAAAATATACTCTTGATATTCATTATTATATAAAGAGATGTTATTATGGGGAATTATATTATCTCACATGTAATATGTGAGAGTAATTCCTACTCATATCTTGCTATATAATAGAGTCAAGGGAGTCTCTCACATTCATTCATTCATGAATCATCCATTCATCCAGTGTGGATCATCCATTGTGGATCATAGCTTCATATTGTATTGGGTTTATTGGCATCGCTCTCTTGTAAGCTTGAGGGATATATTCTGTAGATAATAGAAGACTACCTTCCCTTAGATGTAGCACTATTGGGTGAACCACGTGTATCTGGTGTACTATTTTCTCTTGTTCTCTTTATGTACTTATTATTGATATATTATTGTTTTGCATAGATAGGTAAGCTAGTTTAGTTAGATCCATATCTTTGACAATATTCTCCACAGGGGGATTTCCCCCCGGATGTGTCATGTTCCTTCTTTGGTAACAGGAAACCAATTTCTATTACGAGAACTATTTCAGAATAGATATTACATCTATCTAGGTGAATTAAATATAACAATTAATTCCAATTCCTTCATAGATCATTTCATTCATTATACACAGCATTGAATCATACATAGTAATAAAATGGTTGATACACATCAAGAACACTTCTCTAAATATTTTGTAGCTTGAGAAATTGGTTACGTGTGAGGCACGCTCCACCCAACCAAAGGTTTCCTTTCTCACAAATATCCTAGCAAGGTGCCACCCCCGAGTTGAGACTATGAATCCACCAGGAAAATGCACAAGTTTGATGGGAAAAGGAAAGTGGACATGTGCACAAAGTAAATCCCCACAAGGATATCTCTCAAAATTTGGCACTCAACAATTTCATGCCAGTAGCATGGATTTTCATCCCTTCCCCGGTATATTTCCCATAGAAAAACAATGGATTACCTTACACTCGGCCACCACTATCAAACAATTACCATTAACCAATTTCAAACCAAATAGTGTAATCCCTTCCTCGGTATCTACTCCAGAGAAAAAAATTGGAATACCTTACACTAGGCCACCATTGTCAAACAATGCCCAGAATTATCTATGGTAAAGGTTCATGCACAGTTCATAAATTAACTGGCAACGAATCATGGTTCAACATGGCAGTTAACTCGCAACAATTATTAAAGGTCGAATTTCAGTACAAAACCCACATCTAACCAGGAAAAATAGTTTACTGACAAATTCCCCAAGCAATAGACTTCACCCTATGTGTGGGTAAGCAAAAGAGTCAGAGATTTCATGTGTCTTAGAGTTTGAGTATCCCCTTCATGGAAGAGTGCATCCATCTCTTTCTGCATTGATGCTTTATCTGCATGGCAACCATTTCCCCCGTGGTCTCTTCCCCAAAGAATCACATCCCTCAGCATAAGCCACTTAATCCTCTGTTAAATTTTGGGATTAATCATAAGGTTCCAATTATCAAAGTTATAAAGGATTATGGTATGGTTAAACTACTTTTTAGGCTTAAGGTCACAAATAGGGTCATATCATAACCCCCCTTAAGCTATCCACAGCCCCCTTTTCTTCCTCACTAGTGAATTCATAGTCCCTTGTTCTTTTAGTGTTTGCCTCAGCCACAGCCAACTATATTTTTATATTAATATTTCAAAATACAATTTTTTCATCATTTTAGGAATTTCATCATCAAACTTGACATCATTACATCAAGGGTCAAAACTGGGGTGTACATTCCCCTCCCCCTTAGATTTGACACAATCCTTGGTGTTTCATTGACCAAAACATATGTTTCAAAATTTATTTAAATTTCAAAATTATCAAAATAGATACAGGTACTCAGCCCGCATAGCTTCTTCCATTTCCCAGGTGTCTTTTAGGATTGTAATGGGTCCACTAGACCTTTACCTGTCTTTTGGCCCTATTCCTGAGTCCCATGATACTTCTATCTAATATATAGACTGGATGAACCTAAATTTACCCTTTGGGTTATTCCTATATCGAATACCAATCAAGTATATGATTAGGATCATGTACATACTTCTTCAACAATAAAACATGAAAAACATTATGCACTTTAACATTGGGAGGTAGGGCCAGTTCATATGCTATTGATCCAACTCTACTTAGGATCCCAAATGGTCCATAGAAACTGGCTTCCAACTTCTTATAGTTTCCCAAAATCAATGAACTTTTCTTGCCTCTGACTTTCAAAAATACTCTGTCTCCCACCTGGAACACTCTATACATTCTTCCCTTGTCAACATAACTTTTCTGTCTATCTTGTGCCACCTTAAAATTATGTTTGATTTTGGCCACTTGATCTTCAATGTCCTATAACATTTTAGGTCCAACTACCAACCTATCCACATGTTTGTCCCAGTTCACTAGAACATTGCACCTTCTTCCATATAAGGCTTCAAAAGGACTCATCTTCAACTATACTTGGTATCTTTTGTTATAGGAAAACTCTACCAAATATAGGTATTCCTTCTTCTTGGTATGTATGTCCATTACATACATTTTCAACATATCCTCAATGACTTGATTAACTCACTCAGTATTCCCATCTGTTTGTGGATGATAGGTTGTGCTAATATTGAGTTTGGTTCCAAATTCCTTGAAAAAACCTTTCCAAAAGTTTGAAGTGAAATTGGAATCTCAATTTGAATCAATTGCCTTAGGAATCCCATGTAGCCTAGCAACTCCCTTCATATAAATTTATGCAATATTTGTTGCTTTAAAAGTCGGCTGGATAGGTATAAAATGAGTAGATTTTTTCAATTCATCGACCATTGTCATAATGGAGTCATGTTGCTTCGCTATCCTTGGTAATTTAGTGATAAAGTCGATAGTTACCACACACCATTTCCAATTCAGAATTGGGAATGGATGGAGTAGACCGGTAGGATGTCTAGGCTCTACTTTCACCCTTTGACATTTAGGGCACTTAGCAATATACCTTGCTATCTCTTTCTTCATTCCCAGCCAATAATACTCTTTCTTAAAAGATGTAAGAGTTTTTTGATAGCCAAGATGGCTTGTATAAGGAACATTATGCATCTCTTTCAGAATGGTTTCCTTAAAATCATCTTTATTATGTACATATATTTTATTTATGTATAGAAAAAATCTATCTTCCTACAATTCAGAATGCACATATTTTGTTGGCATGCATTCTGACTGTAATACTGTTTTAACTTGTAAATAAAATTCATCTAAACGCACTCCTTCCAATAGTCTAATCTTCAAATCTGATTTCCAATTACTGGTGGCTGTAATTTTCATCAACCGATTTCTTTTGTTAAGTGCATCTACAACTTGATTTTCTTTTCCCTTGATATGCTTAATTTCAAAATTGAATTCCCTTAGGAATTTCATCCATCTAGCTTGGCAAGCATTTAAGTTGGGTTTCTCAAAAAAATACTTTTATCTATGATCATCTAACTTCAGCTCAAACATGCTACCCGTGAGGTAATGCCTCCACATTCTCAATGCATGTACTATGGAAGTAAGTTCCATATCTTGTGTTACATACCTCTTTTCATGCTCTTTTAATTTATGTGATTCATAACAAATCACATTCCCTTTTTTAATTAGAACTCCACCATGTCCCTCCATAGATGCATCTGTGTAAACTACATACTCCTTATTTGGATCTGCAATCTTTAAAATTGGTATACATTTGAGCAACTCTTTCAGAAGTCTGAGACTGTCTTCACATTTCTAAGTCCAAATAAATTCCACACCTTTCTTTTGTAAGGATGTAATGGGATTGGCTATCCTGGAGAAAGCTTCAATAAATCTCCTATAATAGCCATCCAACCCCATAAAAGACATTACTTGAAATACATTTCTAGGAGTGGGCCATTCCTATATAGCTTTTATTTTAGCAGGTTCCACAGTCACTTCCTCTCCTGAAATAATGTAACCCAAATATAGTAGCTTCTTTTGATGAAAGTTACACTTACTCAGCTTAGCATACAACTGATTTTCTCTCATAATTTGCAGATTTATTTTCATATGTTATTTATTCTCTTCCTCTGTCTTGGAATAAATTAGTATGTCATCTATAAATACAATAATAAATTTGTCCAAGAATTCTATGAATACACCATTCATCGGGAACATAAATGTGGTTGGTGCATTTGTTAGTCCAAAAGGAAAAATTGTGTATTCATAATACCCATACCTGATTCTGAAAGTGGTTTTACTAATATCTTTGTCCTTGATATCTTTGGTTTTACTAACCCTTCTTCAACAATTCTTTTAGTTGCATATGCAATTCCTTCAACAGAGTTGTGCTCATTCTATAAGGATATTTGGACATTGGAACTACTCCCGGTACCAAATCAATTTTGAAATTGATACCCCTCTTAGGGGGTAATCCTGGTACATTATGAAAAACATCTTTTAACTCCTACAATATTGCATACTCTTCAATGGATGATTCTTGTTCAATTTGTAACTCTTCAGCATGGATCAAGTACAATTGATAACCTTTCCTAATACATTTATTCACTTGAATGGTTGAGATCTGTCTAACGGATATCATCCTTGGAATTCCCTTTATTTGAATTGAATTATTGTCCTCATCCAGACACGTTATGGCTTTTCCATGACAATCCACAATGGTAAAATGCAATTCCATCCAATTTATTCCAATCAAGATATCATACAAACCAAGGGGAATTACATCTAAATCGACCCTTGTTTGGAACCCATTCATCTCAAGACAATAGCCCTTGATCATTGAAGTGATTTTTCGTTTCATACCAATGGCTAACTACACCATTCTGGAATTTTGTAATTTACTTCTCACTAAGTGACATATTTCAATCATATTAGCATTAATGTAATTGTAGGTGGCTCCAAAATCAATTAAAAAATAAATTGGTACATCAACAATTTTACCTTTAATCTCGATCATGGATGATTGATGGTCTACCTATCAATTATCTAGAGCTGCATAAATCCTAGGTATGTTCTTTGCTACATCTTCTACTGTGGTAGATTTTTTAACATTATATGCATTGGCTCCTTTGTTACCCATCTTTGGACATTTATTAACATAGTGATCACCTCCAAAGTTCAAACATTTAACTTGATATTGTTTCCTTAGTCCTACATGCCCAACTTTATTTGATTCACCAGACAAAATTTGCTCTTTGAAATATTCAGTCTGGTTACCTCTAACATCAAGAGGCTTAGACCTCTTTTTCCTCTAGTCTTGTTTTTCTTTTATTTTACCTCTCCAAATTGTGTGCATATCATGTCTTCCCTTATCTTGTCCATACATGAATTTATCCTTCCTTATGGATTCCTTCAAAGTACGAGGTTCATCATAAGTGATTTTTTCTTGGTAGAATGTTGATAATACATTGAGAAATCATTGTATTTTAACCTTCTCACCTTGAATAAAACCCACATATATTAACAGTCCCAATAACCTTCTCTCATACTCATCCATATTCATATTACCCAATCTGATTTCAAATAAATCCTCCATTTTCTTATCGTAATACTACTAGGAAAAGTACTCTTGCTTAAAATATTTCTAAAATTGTCTCCATGGATTCTACTTTTCATTAATATTTTTCACCTGCTTCAGTTGTTTCCACAACCGGTAAGCCTTTCCTTGAAGATTGTATGTATAAATTTGGGTCTCCTAATTATCAGAGTAATCATGCAGTTGCAAATATTTCCTCATTTCCAGAAACCACATTTCTATAATTTCCCTTGATTTCTCTCCATCAAAAGTAGGAGGTTTAATTTTTATGAGATCACACTGTAATGGGTTCTCATCATTTTTTCTCTTCTGGTATCTTCTAGATATTTAATCTGATATATATCTAGGTGCCCACCTTTTGTGATGGATTTCAATTGATTTATCATAGTAATGCTGCTCCATTTGGCTCACAGCTCTACTTCTCAAGTGTGAATGTAAGTCAACAACTCGTTGACTCATAGAATCTTCTTCTTCTCCTATCCTAATGGTAGGGACCTGTTGCACTTGATTTTACAATTGCATCAAGTTTTGCAACATTTGTATATTCGCCTGATTATATTGCTCTAGACTCTATAATATTCTTTAATTTCCAACCTGTATATATTTTAAGGTTTAGAAGAATTCCATTGTATCCACCTCTGTCTTATTGTTAC
This sequence comes from Larix kaempferi, assembly GCA_027924585.1. Classification (NCBI taxonomy): domain Eukaryota; kingdom Viridiplantae; phylum Streptophyta; class Pinopsida; order Pinales; family Pinaceae; genus Larix; species Larix kaempferi. The sequence continues at coordinate 1,809,598 of BSBM01000881.1, read as the reverse complement.
ACCTAAAATATTAGCACCATTAGATTCAATGTATACACCATTGAAGTTCCATTGGCTAAGTCGTTTACCTGGAAAGGATACCACTGCATTTATGCTAGTTTTTGAGAGGTTGTCGCAGGCTGCACTCATGCAACCTGTGACGTCGCACATTGCTCCACTACAGGGTGCGACGAAGTCAGTTAATGGGAAAAAATAGCTTCTTCGAGCTCATTCTCGAAGCCTGCTGACTTGTATCCTTATCCCTGACCTCTTGGGGGAGATGGCACTCGATTCCTAACCTCTTGGAAGGATCCCCTATCTCTCTCCTACCATATCTCAACCTACCCTATCCATATCTTATCCACTTAGTCCTATATAAGTGAATCTCTACCCCTCTCCAAAGGGAGGAAGTCTATGGTACTCTTATGCTGGTGAAATTAGGATTAATAGATTTATGCACTATAGCTTGGGATACATCCACTTCTCTCTAGGAGCTTTGGCATGGCTTGTCGGAACGAGCTTGCAACGTTAAGGAAATGGTTGTAATCCTCTTTTCTATTGTACTCTCCACTTTTCAATACAGTTAATACAATTGCTTTCCATAAATGTTGTCGTATTGATGATATTTATAGTTTTCCTCCTTAACTGTTAACTTAGATCTATCATATGAAATGTATGCTTTCACTATTTTTGGTCTGTTATATGTTCAACAGGGTATAGACGTTTAAGATCTGGCAGCGCTGGAGCATTGGATGAACGAAGAAGAAAGGGATCTGCAAATCGAAGGTAAACGATCTATATTTCCATTTTCACTTCTATTTGATCTAGGAAAATATTTTGTGTTATGTCTTATTTGTTATAGACTTACGTTAAGCTACGGAGATCAGGCCTTGAGTCCACTCTCGGTAGATTGTCCATCAAACAAATCTGGAAACCATACTGGGGATGGCATTTGAGCATACTTTTCACTTTTTTCGTGCTCTGGTTGAAATATGAAAAGTGCTTTGAGCTTACTTTTTACTTTTTCATGCTCTGGTTCAAATATGAAAAAGATTTTGAGTGCTTTTGATATCATTCTCGTGCGTGTTAAAAATTTGAGTTAAAAAGGTGTGTCTAACGAGTATAGGTTTATCACTTTATACAGCCTCGCTAGAATATTTATGGAAAAGGAATTGTGTAGAGTTTACTTTTTCCTTTGTCATACTCGGTCATCAACCATGACAAAGTTGTGCATAGAGTCCTTTTAAGCTCTTTTTAGACTCCCTAAATAGGAAAAGATCGCCAAGCGAACTTGATGCTTTTACGCTTGTAAAAGAATTTGAATGATCATCTTTCTGGTGATAGTTTACCCATTTTTTGGACCAGGAAGCATTCTTTACGAAAAAGGAATACTCCAACCAACCATGGCTGGAAGAGTTCTCTCTCGCATTGTTTTACCCTTTTCTGGGCGAAGAGACTAACTTTACGAAAAAGGACATTTTGGAGTCTCCTTTAGTTCTTTTCAGACTCTCTAAACATGTAATGATGCTGAGTTTTCCTTTTTGGACTCGTTAAAATTCAAATATCGAAGGGCCCATCATGGGATGAACCCCTCCTCTCCCACGTTCGAAAAACATTTGGTATTGGACTCATCTATGAGATGAGCTATACCAAGCATCTGGTTACCCTCATCAAGCTCATTAAAAAACAAGTGAGGCACTCATCAATCATGATGGGGAAAAAGGAAAGCTTTTATGTTACATCCTTTGTCTGTGGTAGTACATAGTCACTCTTGAACATGGCACACATTTGCATTTGCATTGAGTATTTGGATAATCTGTTTGTCCTCGAGTCTTGTCAATTCCATGAGTCACGTCACTCCTTTGGGTCAGCCAAAGAATGCTTCCACCATCAATTGCATTAGGGGTTGGTATCATTCTCATCATGTCAATACTGCCAAGTCATGCCATGCCCATGGTCAAGAGATTTTTTGTTACTCATCATCTACAGTTAGTATACCTTCGATCATGTTGGTCTACCTTGAGTCAGTCTTGCATGTTACTGTACCATCTTATCTGCTCTACACATCCTTTGTCGTGTTTCATGTCGATGATGGGGGATTCATCATGGCCCTCCTTCAACGGGTTCATCCTTGACTTCAACTCATCATCCAAGGATTGAATCTAGAAACCAACCAAGTACCTTGGCCCTGCATGCCTCAATGGCAGGTTACCTTGCTTTCAACATGAGTTTACATCTTTGACTCTTGATTGAAAGATTTCATCTTGCATTCGACTTCAACTCATTTATTCATGCTTGATGATATGTACTGTGATACCTTGGGAATCATTGACATTAATGGTGATCTCCCTCGCACTTGTTAACGGTATACATCAATGACCGGTAATCAAGTGGTTTCTACCATGTTCGACGTCAAGACATTTGCAATCACATGGATAGATTCATTTCATTGAGGATTCAGCTTGAATACCCTGGGGAGTCATGTTTTACCCAGGTTGTGATGAAGTTTGTATTGAGTCATGTCACACGGATCCACATTTGTATTGGTCGTGGATGTGTTATCATCTCATCGTGGATCTACGCTTGTGTCTAGTAGCCATGATTGTGTTCAGTCGGTCATTACTACCATGGATCTACAATGTATTGGTTGGCAGCCATGTTGTACATCATATGAGATTGTTAGTTCAGAGTCAGTTATACTACAGCAACATCCTTCATCCGACAAGTCCATTTGCCATTCTTTCTATCAAAGCATTTCACCTGTCCAATATTTCAATAGCTTCATGCTTTGGAGGGCATTCTGTTACACCTAAAATCTTACCACCATTAGATTTAGTGTATACACCCTTGAAGTTCCATTGGCTAAGTCATTTACCTGGAAATTATACCACTGCATTTATGCTAGTTTTTGAGAGGTCGTCGCAGGCTACACTCATGCAACCTGCGACGTCGCACCTCGCTCCACTATAGGGTGCGATGAAGTCAGTTAATGGGCAAAAATAGCTTCTTCGAGCTCATTCTCGAAGCCTGTTGACTTGTATCCTTATCCCTGACCTCTTAGGGGAGCTGGCACTCGATTCCTAACCTCTTGGAAGGATACCCTATCTCTCTCCTACCATATCTCAACCTACCCTATCCATATGTTATCCACTTAGTACCATATAAGTGAAGCTCTACCCCTCTCCAAAGGGAGGAAGTCTATGGTACTCTTATGCTGGTGAAATTATGCTTAATAGATTTATGCACTCTAGCTTGAGAGACATCCACTTCTCTTTAGGAGATTTGGCATGGCTTGTCGGAAGGAGCTTGCAACGTTAAGGAAATGGTTGTAATCCTCTTTTCTATTGTACTCTCCACTTTTCAATACAGTTAATACAATTGCTTTCCATAAATGTTGCCGCATTGATGATATTTAGAGTTTTCCTCCTTAACTGTTAACTTAGATCTATCATATGAAATGTATGATTTCACTATTCTTAGTCTGTTATATGTTCAACAGGGTATAGCCGTTTAATATCTGGCAGCGCTGGAGCATTGGATGAACGAAGAAGAAAGGGATCCGCAAATCCAAGGTAAACGATCTATCTTTCCATTTGCACTTCTATTTGATCTAAGAAAGTATTTTGTGTTCTATCCTATTTGTTCTAAAATTACGTTAAGCTAGGGAGATCAGGCCTTGAGTCCACTCTCGGTAGATTGTCCGTCAAACAAATCGATTTGTTTGACGGACAATCCACTCGAGCAGATGCGAGCCGAATCTCCCTAGCTCAATGTGAGTCTAGAACAAATAATACAGACTACAAACGACTTTCCTAGATCTACTTAAGGATCAAGTACTAGATGCCTTACCTTAACTTCGCAATCCTTTCTCCTGGATGCTGCTCCACGTCTCGCGGTCGTCATATCTCAGCTGCAAAACCTATCAAGATACGTAGAACAACGCAAATGAGTAAAGAGCATCTATACAATAAGAGATCTAAGTAAACAGTTAAGCAGGTAAACTACACAACATCATCACACATGAAAAATATTGGTGGAAAGCATTTATATTACTGTAAATGCAGGGAAAGTACATAGATAAGAATAGACTACAACAAAGGCTTAACGCAGTAGCCCTTCTCCATACAATCCAATTACCATATCCTTCCAAGGAAGTATGACTCTCTCAATGGATGAATTAGAGATCTCTCCAATATTATTTCACCAGCATGCAGACACTATAGACTTCCTCCCTTTGGAGAGGGGTAGAGCTTCACTTATATAGGACTAAGTGGATAGGGTATGGATAGGGTAGGTTGAGATATGGTAGGAGAGAGACAGGGGATCCTCCCAAGAGGTTAGGAACCGAGTGTCAGCTCCCCCAAGAGGCCAGGGACAAGGATACGAGTCAGCAGGCTTCGAGAATGACCTCGAAAGGCCTATTTTTGTCCATTAACTGACTTCATCACACCTTGTGTAATATCCCGATTTTGACCCTATTGCATTAAAATTGTAAATGATGTAAATATCATTATTTAATCATGGTGAGGATCTCAAGGCCAAGGCCCCGCCATCGATTTACCTTTGTATGTATCGGCAATTAAAAATAGATGCCTATGGTTCTTGTGCTGGACATGCACAATGTAAATTAATACATCATGTAAATACAAATTTTAATGAAATACCCACAACTAGCTATGCAATGCAACAAAGAGATGGGGTATGATTTTTATAAGAAATAGGGAGGGAAATTATTCAAACCCTTGAGCAAATGGTGTTAATCCATGTGTCAATGAGAAAACCCATAAACCACCAACTACCCATTTTGGGTTATGCACCCAATATTTTAATTCTTCCAAGAGTTGGTTGAGGCAGTTAATGCCTTGGGAATGGAGAGGCATGGCAGTCAATTTCGTGTATGGGCAAGCCATCAATCTGGAAAATCGTATTTTTGCTTCTTGGGCAAGAAAACACCCACGAAATGGTGCCCAAAGCCATCTTTCACCCATAGACTTTGCTCTCTCACGTAGTCTGAGCTAACTAGGACTTTCTCCATCACGTTTTTCATCTTTTTCCTGCATTTTCCATGGCTGGGAACTCATTTTTGTATTGCACAATGGCTAGGAGGAAGGGAGTCATGATTTTGGGGTTTATGAAGGCCGTTTTTGTCCCTTGAATGCCCATAAACGTTTTTTCTGAAAACGATTTGCTCTCCCAGGGTTGTTTCCCCCTTCTCCAATTTCGTTTTGGGTTTCCCACATTTTTCTGAAGCTAATGAAAACCCCATTCTGGGCATCCCACTGTACAAACATTTTTCTACATGCCCAGCACTTGTGATTTTGCTGTTTTGTTTATCCCTGTTTTGGTTTGAACCTGTGAGCAAGAAATTTGGAGTGGTAGTGGACAGAATTGGCTTGATAAACCTAGTGGGGGAAGTAACCTCTCAGAAAGATTATAAGGGCTGGCTACTCTTCTATGCACACCTTGGACAACACTAGAATGGAAGGTATGGCCTGAGGGACTGTGTATTGGTGAAGGGAATTCTTCCTTGAGTGGGGTGTGTAGGCATTGTGGGTGACAAGCTAGATAGATCTTGTAGAGGGCATCCATATCTCTGTGGTTGAGCTCACTAGCTTAGCAATTCTTCCTTTCCATTGCCTAACAGCTTGATAAACCCAACTATCGATTGGCTTGGCTGATTTTGGTGTATATTTGGCTATGTGTGAGTCTGTTGTTCCCTTTTTCTTGTAGAAATCATGCCCAGCTCAGGGGTGGCAGTTGTATCAAGAGATTGATAAGCACAACTGGCCTATGGTTGGGTGGAACATTGCAGTTGCATAACCAATTCCTCGGGATTACCTCTTTTCAAGATAAGTACTCTCTTTTATAAATTCTGCAATGTCTTTATTTAATGGTTGTCACAGAAATGTTGAATGTATGTTAGATATTAAACATGATTTTAATTCCGTTGTGTTTCTATAATATGCATATGTATATGCATTTTATTATCAATGAATTTTTACTTAATGGATGTGGGGCTAGTTGCCTGGATTTAGTGTCATATTCTCTCCCTGGCTTGGTCTGATGGGAGGGGACTTGACAGTGTGGTATCAGAGCCATTGTCTATATCATTGGGCCTCTATGGGCCAAGTATGATCACAGTTACAAGGGAAGACCCCCTTTTTCTGATCACCACAGGTTGCAACGCTGGGCCTAAAAAGGCTAAGGTTGAACAGTTTGCAGAGTTGCAGAGGAAAAGTCACCTCCTATTGAGCAATAATCATCACAGAAAGAAAGGAAAAATTTTGAATTTTTCTAAGTATTTTGAAATTTTGCCTAAGGCTGCGACGGCGAAAATTAGGCAAACTTTCTGCATGCGCGGTGGTGAAAAATATGTAAAATTTTACGATGTGCACGATAAAGTTAAAGTTAATTTTGCAACGCCCGCGACAAAGTTAAAATTAATTTTGCGACGCCCGTGGCAAAGTTAAAGTTAATTTTGCAACGCCCGCGGCGAAGTTAAGGATAATTCCGCGATGCACACGGTGGCAAAAATAGCGTTAAATCTGCAACGCAGTTGGCGGGTTTAGCGCTAACTTTGGCGACTATGTCGGCGATTTTAGCATTAAATTTTGCGATGGGGCAGCGAAGTTAATGAAAAATTTTGCGACGCGCGCACGCGGTAAAATTAACGTTAAGATCCGTGAACACTGGTGGCAATTTTAATGTTAAAATCTACAATGCGTGGTGGCGAAAATAACCTTAAGATTGGCGACAAGGGCAGCGAATTTTAGTTTAAAATTCCGCGACAAGGACGATGCTTTTTAAGATAAATATTCGCAACACCGGCGGCCATTTTACCCTTAATATTTGAGCCAAACGGGGAAAATACAGCATCTTTTCACTCAGATTTTCAGGTGCCAAAAATGGAAAATTGCCATGAAAGTTATGCGCTAGATTGCGCGAAATCTAAAGAATAGCAAAACAAAAAAAAACGAGGGCGTTGCCCTCGGAAGCCACAAGGGGGCAAGCCCCCTTAACCCCCGTCGTCCCCATTGATTATGAGAAAGTCTATTATTCGACAAATTTGTCAATATAGGATTTCCTCACATACATGCAAATAAATTATGGTATTATAATGCAGCTAACAGTTGTGTTTATAAACACATTTTGCAGAATTATAGTCACATCAAAGCAACATTCCAAATAAGTGCAGTTGGAAATTTTTGGTCTTGGTTAAGCCAAGAATATCAACATCATGGATGATGCACAGGATCCCATGATCCTGAGACAGATGCCATGGGGGAAAACATACATGTTGAGAATGTTGAAACAGAATCCAATGGGAGAATAAATCGAGAGACTCGCCCAAATATTGCAGCCACCATGAGGAGCCTAAGGGTGGAGTTGCAAAGTTGCAGAGAGGATAATGAAAGGATGATTAAAGCTCAGGAAGAATAGAATCAGTTAAATGCCGCCATGTTGTAGAGCTTGACAGATATCCAGAGGCAAATTAATCCTAGACATCAGTGGAAAAATCCAGAAGGGAGTCGGAGTAGTTCAAGGAAAAATTCCCGTAAGAGGTCCAATATCTCAAGAAGAGTTTCTAGAGATAGAACCTATACTCCAGAAATATCTTCTAGCGGATCATCTGACTCTGAAGGATCCATTGAGGGTTCAAGCTCTTCATCTCACAATAATAAGAGAAAGAGGCATTACAACAACAATTCACATGGGGAATTTAAGAAGGCAAAACCTTCTACATTTAATGGAGAGGTAAAGTCTGGTCAAGAAGCTGAAGCTTGGCTTCTTGGAATGAGAAAGTATTTCCAAGTCCAAGACTACTCTGGAAATATTAAGGCAAGGGTCGCCATCTTCAACTTGAATGCAAGAGCATATATATGGTGGGAACACATCAGGCAAGTGAGGAAGATCAATGAAAGAAAGATTTTGTGGAAGTAGTTCAAGAAATACTTCAAGCAGAAGTACCTCTCTAATAGGTACTATGATGACAAGATCAAAGAGTTCCATGAGCTGAAATTGGGACAATTGACCATGGAAGAGTATGCAAACAAGTTCTTGGAGCTACTGAGGTATGTCAAGTATATTCGAGATGATAAGGTGAAAATTCAGCGTTTTCTAAGTGGGCTACCTCAGTCATATAAAGATAGAATTGAATTTGATGAACCTCGAACTCTAGAAGAGGCAATAGGGAAGGCCAAGTATTGCTACGATCAAAACAAAAGAAAACCTGATTTCCATAAGGCATGGAAGGACAAGAAAAATGAGAAGTTTGACCAAAGGAAGAAAGGTTTCAAACCTCCTCATATCAGAAATCAGCAAAGGCAGCCATCACAGGTTATGACTAAGCCAACTAGGATGATGGGAGACAGGCCAAGAGATCCAAAGGAGCCAAGAGAACCACTTCAATGTTGTGTTGTGGAGGAGACCACATTCTTAGGAACTGTCCACATCGGAATGGAATGAAAATCAAGTTCACAACATCCAAGGAGATAAAACTGTGGGTCAAGTGGTGAGGACAATCCCTAGAATCTATGCAGCACTAGAGGACAGCCAGGAAGATCATCAGTCAACTGTGGTTGAAGTTGAAGGTAAGATTACTGAGCAATCTGTTTCTATTTTGATTGATACTAGATCTACTCACAGTTATGTCACTCCTAAAATTGTTGAGATTTGTGCTTTTAAGAAATCAAAGCTTAGTAAATCATGGTTAGTTCAACTAGCCACTGGAATCAAGAGAAAGGTTAGTGAAATTGTAGAGAAATGTCCCTTAGAGATGGATGGGTTGTTCACTTGTGCAAATCTGAATGTTTTGCCACTAGGTTCCTATGATATTCTCATTGGAATGGATTGGTTAGAAGCACACAGGGTTAAACTTGACTGCTACAATAAAACTTTTGAATGCATGGACGAAGAAGGAAACCCAAGGGTTGTACGAGGCATTCCAAAGGTGACTTATGTTAGGCAGGTTTCAGCCATGCAGTTGAAGAAGTTTTGTAGGAAAGGTTGTCAATTGTCTGCAGCCCATGTTTTGGGGACAACAGAGGATGAAACTCTTAAGTTGGAGGACTATCACATATTGCAGGAATACGGGGATGTTTTTCCTGATGAGATTCCAGGACTACCTCCAAAGAGAGACATTGATTTTACAATTGAACTTGTGCCAAGAGCTGCACCATTGTCTAAGAAACCCTATAGGATGAGTACACCGGAATTGCTAGAATTGAAAATGCAATTACAAGAGTTGTTGGAAAAAAAATATATCAGGCCAAGTGTGTCCCCGTAGGGAGCACCTATTCTATTTGTGAAAAAGAAATATGGAACACTCAAGTTATGTATTGACTACACGCAGTTGAACAAAGTTACTGTGAAGAACAAATACCCATTGCCCTGAATTGATGACATTTTTTATCAAATGAGAGGAGCAAAGGTATTTTCAAAGATCGACTTGAGGTCTGGTTACCATCAGGTAATAATCAAAGAAGAAGATATTCACAAGACAGCCTTTAGAATGAGGTATGGACACTATGAGTTTGTGGTGGTACCATTTGGTCTCACAAATGCACCAGCTACATTCATGTGTCTCATGAATAGTGTTTTTAGCAAGTATTTGGACAAG